>JAUZNJ010055155.1:0-57423 GCA_034780135.1 Jordanella pulchra | reverse complement strand
TCAGCACCTCCAAAGATTCTCAATTGGATTGAGATCTGGACTCATTGCTGGCCATTTTAAAACAGTCCATTTTTTCCATCAACCATGCCTGCTATCAGCAGTAAAATGTTGCTTCACTATATGTACTTAAACTTCATGGGTGCCAATAATGGTGAGCAGGTTCTAAGGGCTTGGTGCTGCTTCCCATGTATCTTTACAAAGACTGAAGCAAATTACTATTAGTTGTCCTTTACATATATTTTCCAACCTGAGATGTGGATCTCTGCAGCTCCAGCAGAATTTCTAAGCTTGGTAAATGGCCTGTATCCACTCAGCTAGTTTCCTAGTGGCCTTTTTCTGCCCTTTCTGCTAAACTGCTTGTAGCATTTTTAGTGGCAGTGGTTTGTTGGCAAAATGCTTCATGAAAAAAAGGTTTTTCTTGTGAGGATAATTTATTTTACTCTTGCAAAATAAGTGCTTATGTTAGACTGTGTCAGACACCAATTTTATATGTGATAGTAGAACGTGGGGTTGTGCACTAATCCCTCACTGTGACAGGGACATCCACATCTGTGTCTATTGCCTTCCTATATAATGAGTGAGAATAATTATGGAGCTTTTCCTGTAAACAAAATCATTTATCAAGTTTAACTGCAGTTGCCATGAGTATGTGCTAACACATGGATGCATGTACACATATTTACACAGATGGAAACACACATCCTGCGCAAACTAATGCTGTCCAAAAGCCCCGCCTCTTAACCAGATGATTGTATGGTTTTCATTTTGAGAAAACGATTCACCATATTGGCAACATAATCAAGTACAAACTTGGCCATAGGCTTAGGTAGAAAAAAATAAGTGATAAGGAAGAAGTTAGTTTCCACTCCTGGGACTTAGCTGAAGACGGAGATTGTCTATAATTTTTCCGCCTGACCTTCTTTAGCCTTGGATTACTGAAGGTCTGTATGATCACACACAGAAGCCCATTGAGACCAAGACGCGCCACCATTGAACCTTAACCCTTGGTCTGGAACATGTGAGTGTTAGATGCCGTTGTCGCAGAAACAAATGTCTTCTCAGAAGTTTTGCAAGGTGCCCATGAATGACCAGACTGACCTTTTCCTCTTGGCCTGTTTGTGGGGGTGCAATAATGAGGATGGTAGGAGGGTGTGAGAGGAAACATAGATGCATCATGGGTGTACAGGCCGGTATCTGTCTAGGGCACTGC
Organism: Jordanella pulchra; assembly: GCA_034780135.1. Classification (NCBI taxonomy): domain Eukaryota; kingdom Metazoa; phylum Chordata; class Actinopteri; order Cyprinodontiformes; family Cyprinodontidae; genus Jordanella; species Jordanella pulchra. The sequence continues at coordinate 56,213 of JAUZNJ010055155.1, read as the reverse complement.
CTGAAGGGACCTGTCTAGTGCCTCATGGGTCAAAGGGGCCTTTGTCTCTTTGGCAACAGATCTTTGTCACCCGTCTTTCCTCATGCCTCCCCTTGGACAAAACTCCTCTGTCTTTAAATAAATCTCTCCAACCTTACTCCACCTGTTTGAACAAAAATTTAAAAAAAAACCAGAAAAGGTGTGTATTTCTGGTCAGAATTTTACATTAACTCATCATTAGTATGATAAAAACAGACATTTTCGTTTTTTGTTGTTGCATTTTAACGGTTAACTTTTCTAAAATGGCAGGATCCTTTTTCACTATATACACAATATATACATATATATATATATATGTCTAAAGCCTCTTCTTATACTTTAAAGATGCCTCTTTTTAATGTAGTTAAAGCCATGAATGTGTTTTTCTTGTCTGAAAATGTGTTTTCTTAGGAAGACTTTTTTTCTCCATGTGTACTGCTGCAAATTTAAGTAGGATTTAGAGCTGTCCTCTATGTAGCAGGATCTTTTTTTTTTACCAGTTTATATTATGTTGGGAGTTTGGGTGGCTCTTGAACATTTTTTAAGGATGATAGTTTAATTCAAAGGAATAAAAACTGGAGACATATGGATGGTTGAAGAGAAAAACTTAAAATGCATATCAGGAAGGGTTTTGAAATGCTTTTATTGGGCTTTTATGCACTGATCCTACCAAAGACATGGCCTAAATCCAGCTAGAATACTGTATATAAGAAGCTTGCACATGGTTTAAAAAAAGCATATAACAGAGGTAAAATAATTGGCTAAACATCAGTGCGTTTGTGTTCATATACCTCAGTCTGTATATGTAAATTTGACTTAAAATAAAATTCACTTTATTTACCCAGTTCTTGTTTTTAGAATAACTAAAGTTGTATGTTCTGTAATCTCTCCACCCGGAAAAAAATGGTTCAAATACCTTATTTAAAGCTAAAAATAACATGGAATTCATGCTTAGGATGATTGTACACACAATTTTGACAGAACAGTAAACCACAGCTGTTCAAATTAAATGAAAGTCCAATTTAATCCTCTGACATCAGTTTGTTTGTATCATTAAGAAAACTAGGCAACAGATTTGTAAGAGTCTTAAATAATTTCTACAGTAAATAGTGAATGCTGCTTCTTTCTCTGGAAAATGACTAATATGTTTTAGACTAAAAAAATTCCAGACTAGTTTTGGAATTTCGAGTTTTGCAATTCTCTTTAGCACCTTTATACATTTTGAGATCACATTTGGGTGAAGTAATATCTCAATGTTTTCATTATAGTTGTCAAACCTTTCGTGGCCTTAATGAGCTTTTTACTGTTATTCCTATGCTTTGGTCACTTATAATTTCTGTTTTCCACACCTCCGCTTGATAAATGATGCAGTTACCTTTAAAACATAAGCTGTTGAATCCATTAATTATCACAGTCTGCCAATGTAAGCTACTTTATGTGACAGTATAAGGCTGAACATTCTGTTCCTCTCACTCAACAATAGCTTGACACGCTCTTGAATCTCTAATGAACAGTGAAATGTTTCCCTTAGAGGAAAAGGTTCTCTCATGTGCATGTCCTTCTCACAATCTGTAATTATGAGGACGTCCAGTGGTTTCACATGCTCTTTTAACTTCATTTTAGGTCATCAGATGTTGTCCTGTAGAGTGTTGTTTAGCTCAAAGAACTTCTTTTATCTTTAATACGACACCTTTATATGCATTTAAAGTGTCTTTTATGAGCTCATGTTAAAGGCCAGGCTGTGTTTTTTGCCTAGACTATTTTTTTTCTGTGTGGAAATTTAATGTTAGAAGTGAAGTCATTCATTTGGAATCAAGTTGCTGAACTATTCATACCCTACACACCTTTGCACATCTTATCTCGTTACAACCACAACACTCAATGTATTTCATAGGGATTTTACTTGTCAGAGCCAGCAAAGTAGTGCATAATAATGAAATAGAAGTGTTTTTGATCAATGAAATCCATCCATATATATATATATATTTATATATAAAATTTATTTTTTTAGATCTTTTCCATTTTAGAGTCAACAAAGGATGTGTTGCATTGAAACATTCTTAAAAACCACAAGGACACCGAGTAGTGCTCCATTTTTCCTTTTTTATTTTTTATTTATTTATTTTTTTTATTTAGTGGCCCCTTAGCTTTCGTACTATATGCTCCACCCTGGTACTCTCTAATTAGACACCTGTTTTGACAGAAAGGCACACTACATGAAAGCAAGAACATATACAACAAAACCCCATGCCAGCCCATGCCCGCTAGTGCGCTGCCCAACCTGTGGTAAGCCACATGGTTAATTTTGAAGCATGTAATTCAAATGTGCCTTGTTTGTTTAAGTTTATTTAGGGCAGTACAGCGTTCCTTAACGCTGTGTGGACAGACCGCCTCCCATGGATTGCCAGCTGCGCACAAACCAAGAGTAAAAGAAGTTGTGTGTGGGATAAAAAAGAGGCAAGCTCTTTAAAACATCAGAAAACTTGACCATACACATCAATCAGGAAATTATGTCTTTCAATGATAACATTTTGAACCTTGAAAAAAAATTGGAAAATAAATGACCTATAGCAATAAAATTATCTATAATTTTCCAAATTAAAACATTAAGCTATAATATATTTTAAATATTTTGGGCAGTAGTCTTTTATTTCCTTCCAGAGTTACCCTTTGTTTAACTCCACTCACCATTTTATCAACTCTGATAAGTCTCTGTTCCTGCTTAAGAAAGCCTTTTTCGCAGCTTGATGCTGCCATTGCTTTGTTGCGCTTTGGTAAAAATATGTTTTGGGTGGTGTGAGATGGGCCATTGTGTTTGAATTATGGCCAGAAAGCCCGGTTTTGGTCTAATCGGAATAAATGTTTGATTTGTCCCATAAGTTTGTTAGATTATTCACTATTGTCTGTTGCTCTATCACACAAAATCGCAATGAAATACACCAAATCTTGTAAAATAGTGTATAATTGAAATAGTAAATAGTTGAAAGCTATGAATATTTTCGTAAGACACTTTATCGTTATAGTACCCCATAATTAGGAAACAATCTTTTTTTTACATTTTCACTGTTCTAAACTTGGTACAAAAACAAAATCATATACTTCTAACATATGATATCAATTCCTAGCCTAGATGAGGGTAGATAGAGAAAACTCCCGACAGAAAGATCAACTACAGCAGAAAAGATTAACGCATTCTTGTCTGCACCAACCCAAGATGTCTTTTTTTAAATTTTACTCGCAGAACATTTTTGTGGCGCTGTATAGTCAAGTCCAAACCCCAATATGTTTTTCTTTTTTCTCTTGGATGAAACAAATACAACTCTGACTGTCTCGTTTTCAACTCAGCTCTGTTTTTAATGCAGTAGATCTGACCCCTAACATTGAAGCCTCTTTGTTTGTTTTGAATTACCTCAACAAAATTCACTGACCCAGTTCTTTGAAGCACTCATGGCTCTTTTTCCATACTTACCTCAACAACCAACCCTTGACCCCTGGATGGGATAGGTTAGGGGCCTTAAGGTGCTACATCACAAGCAGGGAAGGGGGGAGGTCAGGGACTCAACAGGAAAAAACTCCATTAAAGTTCCAGAAAGCAGACAGTCAGATGGGAAGATGAGTGGCATTGCAACCCACCCCCCACGCTTCTGTCTGCGGGCTACAATTCAAACACAAATTCAGTTACAGATTTGTTCCCTGGCGTACTAAGTTTCTTTGCTCAACTTTCCCGTGGGGGCTGCTGGATAGACTGCAAGGGTTCACATTACCTATGTGCTCCCATGACTGATCTTGCTCTGTTTCAGTCCATCCCCTCATAAACTGCCAGTACAGACAAAAACAAGTATCTGTAATTCAATTCAATAATGCTTGGTTCAAAATCACAAGGCTTGTTAGACTTTCAGCATTAGTCACTTAAGATGCCTGGCTGTTGTGTATTTGTTTGTGGGCATATGTATGGAAGTGGGGGATGGATCATGAACCAACTGTGGACAGGAAAACACAGCCATATGTTGGAGCAACTCCAGGGAGCCCCATTTTCCATTACACCCCCCCCCACACACACACACACACACACACACACGCACACACACAAACACACACACAGACACACTTACATGCTAAGACATATTAGTATAATGGCTGAGTTTCTCCAGACACATTCTGTGCATCTGTACATATTGGCTGATATAAATCTTGAAATGATTTTGAATGTGTTTTCTTGTCTCTGATCATTTAAATAGGGCGACCCTGGTCCCCACGGGAACCCTGGCAGACCTGGTCCACCTGGACTTAAGGTAAGTGATCAGACTTAAGACCAGAAGCAATTATGATCTTAAAAATATGTCCACTGAGATTGATCATCTTTCCTCATTCACCTGTTTACCTACAAGTACATGTTACATCTTCTGCATTTTGTGGAGCAGCTAGTATCGTTTAAGGTGAAACAATGATACAGAGTTTAACCACTAAAGAACCGAGGTCAATGAAGTTCACAGCAAAGCCAGGATACTTGACAGTTCATTAACTCAGTAACACCCCTCCTCTTTTGCTGGAATTTCCAAGATGAACTAAAGTTATTTTAGATTTTAATTGTTGACATAATATTATCCAATGTTTGAAGAAGTTTATATGAGGCCATGCACAGATTTTGCACGTTATGTGTGAAGTCAGGGGCTGTGCTTCTAACTTACCCTGAGTACAGAGCAGAGAATACTACGTTTACACAAGAGGATGGTCAAATTGATTGATGAAGGTGTCAAAAGAAGGACATTAGGATTCAGAAAGCTATATGTAAACATGCTTAAGAGAAGTTTGCTGCATACTTCTGGGTAATGGTCTGAAAATGATGTCTACATAGCAAAGACTCGTGCCTTCTGGCTTTACATTGTCAGAGCATATTTTGTATAGATGTTTTTATTCCAAGTTCAATATAAAATAACAAAAAGATGTAGCAAATAAGCTATCACATGGCAGCAACTTGATTCATTAGCATCTAAGGTGAAAAAATGCAAAAGAAAGGGGTGATTAAGTTATTTATAGAAAGGCAATTCTAAACAAAACCAGAAAATTATGCTTCTCCACTAAGATTTTTGCTGTACAACTTTCTAATGGGTTTACACAACAAGACAAACTATCCAGTTAGCTTTACTTGGGTGGATGAAAAAGCTCTTTTTAAATTTAGAGCTGAGAGGAGAATAGGTAGACTGGTTTGAGATAATAGAAAGGAAACAGTGACACAAATAACCAGTTGTTGCATATCATCTCACAGCCAATACATCAAACTTTGATGCTGGCTTGCTAAAGCAGCAAAAGACCACACCAAGTGTCATTCCTGTCATGAAATGTAAGCTATAATTAGGCTAAGAGTACAGGCTCACCAAAATTGAGCAATGAAAGATTAGAAAAGCACTGCCTGGTTTGATAAGTCTCAGTTCCAGCTTCTGCTTTCGGACTGTAAGTTTAGCGTTATGTGTAAGCAGTGTGAAAGCTTGGATCCAATCTGTCTTCCTCTGATCAGGCTGCTCCTGATAGGTAAACTGGGTGGATGAAATTTTATTGGCACTCTTTAGAACCAGCTGAGCATTGCCAGAATGTCAAAGCCTTTAATGTGTTGTTTTGGATCATGGGCATCCTTTAAGGGCAGTAGTGTATTCATCCACTTAATGTTTCATTTTAAAAAGCTGTTTATTGTACTCCGATGTCTTCCTCAGTCTTCAGATCCTAGACCAATAAAACATCATTGAGATGTGGCAGATCAGGCGTTTTACATCATTGATGTTAAGCAGACCAAACTAAAACAAACATGTCATGCTATCATCTTAGAATGGACTGATATTTCTGAGTAATGTTTGTAAACAGTGTTGAATCTTTACCTGAAAACATTAACTCCATTCTGAAAAAGGGAAAAATATATTTTGCTTAGTTTTATACAAGGATTTATAACAAATATAAGCTGTTTTGAATCCTTCTGGCATTCTGCTGGTGTTCAACACACCAAGATCTCCAAAGCGATCTTGGTGTGTTCTTTACAAGTGATGGTAGGGTAAGGTAGGACAAGGATAGACAAGTCAGGAACTTGTCAGCAGTAATCCAGATGTTCCAGTCTGTTTTGATGAAAAGCTGAGTCAAATACTCTTTATACAGAGACTGCAATAGTCCAGCACTCACATAAAGTATTTAGATGTGGATCAACAATTAGGTTCAGGTGTCGGCTACAAGGAAGAGTCAAACTAAGTGACCAACCAGGGGAGTCTGAAGAACGGCCAGTTCATTTTTACAGTTTTTGCAAATGATTAGAGTCCCGCCTTGGCACCTCTGCTTTGAGTTTTCCCCATGGGAGCAAACCTCAGGGCAGAGGGTCCAGGGGTCTTCTCTCAGAGGGGCTGTATTTAACCTCTGGTTTGAAATCCTTAAGAATGTACTTGAAAAGGTTACTGGTGGGAGGGATCTTGTGAGACAACAGATGGATAGGTTTCTCTTACCTCTGGATTGTTGTGATTCACAAGAGGCTATACACTGATCAGCCACAAATCACAGCCCTCTGCTCAGTATTAGTTAGGATCATTTTGCTCCTCAGAAAGAGGCTGTGGTTCCTCAGGGCATAGATTTGCAACCTCTTTGCATATTTGTATTGCCTACACCAGGACCTCATCAGCAGATACTTTAGGTAGTGTTTTTTGGTTTGTGCTACCATAGATCAGGTTTATTTGGGGCTCTCAGATATTTTATTGCAATTGAGCGTTATAAACTAAAACATAGTATCTTATCTTGCAATTAAGAGACCTTTAGAAATATCTTTTCAATAATCACTGATTTTATTTATTGTGTATGTTTGGATTTATGTGCATCACTTATCTGCTGCTAAGCTATACACTTCAACAAGGACCATCTAATCATCTTCTTAGAAATTCATTGTATACAGTATAATTCTTTAACCTGAAATTGCAGTGGATAGTGGAGCTTTACTCCTTATCACTAAGGCTAAGACAAGCCACCCTATAGAGAGCTTATTTTTCTAGCTTTTAAATCAAATATCACAAGGGAGTAGAACAGAATGAGTGAACATTTTATATCCTCCTTGCATGAATCATCACTCAGGTCTGTTTGGCAAGCTGGCAGAGATTATGCTCCCCCTACCTGGTAAGTGTGTTGAAAGGAAGATTACGAGGTGTTTGATGTCTACGGGGGCTCAGCAATTTTTGCCCTTTCATCATTAATAAATGAAGTAAAGTTGTAAATGCAGGCGGCCTGAAGGGCAAAGAGAGGGAGCCAGCGCTCACTGAGTGTAATTTCCTATCCATAGCTTTGATGTGCTGAAACCCTGTTATTGTTACCTGCTGACTATGAAGCTCGCTGTGTATCTGTGTGTGTCAGTGTGGGACACTGCAGAGGTACCAAACCAGCTGGTTTGCTAGTAAAGCTTCCCTTTTACTAGATATGACCTGTTTATTTCGTCAGGATTATTTATACCTGTAATTTAGTTCCACATAGAATGAAAATGAACATTTGTAAACAGTTTAATTAATTCAAATGTTTGTCAGATGCTATCAGATTTAGTTTTTGGTATGCTTAATCCATACAATATTATCCTTCTCAGGGGAAAAAAGGAGATCCGGGCATTTCACCAGGGCCAGCACCTAAAGGAGAGAAGGTATTTGATCCATTCTTTCATGGCTCGATCCATTCAGCAGAGCTGTACTCTTCTTGTCCTCAGTGACATTATTCAATTGAATTTCAGGGAGACTCAGGGATTATTGGCCCAGTTGGAAAGCCTGGTCAAGAAGGTCGAAAGGTAAGATCAAATAGCTACCTTCTCCTGTAAACATTGCCCTCAAATTACCATTTACCAGCTTTTAATGTAAGTGAGTGCACAACGATAGATTAAAATAAAGAGGGCCTTGAAATATTTTCAAATCACACCCCGCATGAGTCCTTTGTATCACTTCATAGCTTTAAGTTCCAGTGCTATGTCAGTGCTTTATGATTTGCATATAATGATTCTTTCTTGCTTCTTGCTCCTCTATCATCTCTTTCTCCATTTAGTGTGTCTTTTTTTGTTTTGAATTCCTGCCAAATTCTGTAGACATGACTTCTTAGGACTTCTATGAAACAAAGAAAGACTATATTTGTCTGCAGTGAACAAAGATGATGCCAATCACTCAAAATTGCACACTGAGTTTTCAGCCCCAGGGGAAAAACTGGAGATTTACTTTTGGTAGAAAGGGTTGCAAACAAGCACCGTTCTGACTGAAAATCCAAGAGGATGTCAATACTGTTTATTACATGAAATGATAAGTGAAAAAAATAGACTAACAGACTAACATTTCATTTATGCCTAATTTGTAACTAGTCTTGCATGGTTCTACAACAGTCCAATGTGGAAGCCTGTGCCTTGCATTTTTTTTTTATCATTGACAGAACTGCTCTTGTCTGTCTGTCATATAGGAATGTAAATGTTGGACATAGACCTTGAAAAAGACCTTTACTGTCCCAATATTCTATCCAACTTAAAATCAATCAGTTTATTAACAATTAATGCATTGGAAACATGCAGTTTATCCCACTGTCACCACATGTGTTTTGGTCTTTCTTACTGCCGGACTGGTCTTTTTCCAAATAAACAGAAGCAAAGAGGATCCATTGCCAGTCACATTTAGTATTTCTTACAGCTGAGCCATGCAACCTTGTCAAACAAAGTAGAAGCATTATTGAGTAATTGAATACAACCGGGAGCTTATGCACAATTCTACAAAGGTGTAAAAGCAAGTCTGCATGTTTTACCTTTTTCCCAGAGACACCATGGTCCTTATTTACAAATGTCAGGCTACAGCAGGGTTTTCTACCTCTTGCTTAACATGTGGCTTTTGTTAAAAGCTTGCTTTTCCGCGTGTGTGTGTGTCCCTTGGAGTGTTTCTACCTCTTTCTTTCACCCACACAGACACACTGAGCCAGAATGGAAAAGAAATTAGACTGGTGGAAAACATTTACAGATTCCTTTTAAGCTAGATAGGTGTCATTTGAAGGCCTATTGGAAGGTTAAACAGTGATGCATTAATCAAAGTTGAAGGTGACGACTGATTCACATGTTGTAAAACTCATGTACCATGCCTTTCAAAAGTATTTGCACCGCCTGAATGTTCTCAGCATTTTTTTTAATCTTCTAACTGTAACTCTCAGTTCACTTTATTGATGTAATGTAATGAGCCAACAGAGAGTTTTGTACGATTTTAAAACAATAAGCGTATCAATCGGGTCTAGGTAGCTGGAGGAGCTGCAAAAATTCACAGCTCAGACAGGAAAATCTCTTTAAATGACAACTATTAGACATGCACTCCACACATATACCCATTTGAGAAAGGTTGGAAAGATGAAAGCCAATAATAAAAAAAAGGAACTTCCAGGTTGCTATAACAACATTAGGAAGACAGCACTCTGGTCAAATGGGAGCAAATTTTAATGTTTGACCTACATGCAAAATGCTCCTTGAAGCTTCAGCAGACCTATAACTGGAACTGACGTTCACTTCCTAGCTGTCTGACCTTAAATCTGTAGCCAAAACTGTAATAGATTTGTTTAAATCACAATAATGTTCATAAATCCCAGAGGCACAGACAATGTCATTGCTTTAATACACAGCAAGTTATTGTTTAGCATAAAAGTGAGATCATCAAGCAGAAAGAAAAACAAAATGTGAATGGAGTGAATAGCTTGCACTTTGCCTTACAATCGGATAATCAGCTATAGTGCTCCTTAAAGTCTCTTTAGTAAACTCCACGTGAAAAATATAGCTTCTACTTATCAGAGTGACATCATAACATGCTGTCTGGAGAGTTATTGCTATAGCAACATTAACAACAGACAAATACACACATAGGCTGACCTCATCTGAGTAAGATTCAGGTATTGGTCAGAGGCCATAGGCATGTTGACTATTAAGGAAACTTGTTAAATTAACCACAAGGAGGTAACATCTTTCCGTGTTTAACACAAAGAAGCTTGCTCAGCAGAGAACAATACACAGTAACCTGTTGTAGCTCTAAGCTGAGCTCCAGTCTGCTGCTTTTCACAACTTTCCATGCAATGGCAAACACATGAGCCAGCCTTTAAACTCTGCCTTAATACTGTCCTTGTTCTTCTGCTTCATAGTCAGCTCAGGTGGAAAGTCCCAGTGCAGCTTTTCTCCACTAAGACTTGCAGTGAAATACCAAAAACAAATAGTAGCTTTTATAGTTATGTCATTTTAAGGTCATCTAAAAAATGCCTATATAACTTTCCCGCCGTTTAGCTTTGATTTCTATAGTTAAGGAAAACGGGAATACATAAGCTTTTCCTGTATTTATTTTTCCCTTCCACCTTTTTTAGGACACTATTTTAGACACACACACACACACAACTCCACACAACACAACAGGCTCTAAATCAGCCTTAGGCTTGATGTTTCGAGCGGGAATACAGGAATTTGGCTGTGGGTTTTTCATGGAAAACCTTAATGGAGAAAGCAGCGGCGCTTTAAAAGCACTCTAGTCGAGTGTGATTTTACACTGCTGGTCAGGCCAAGCATGTTCCGCTCTGTACAACATTTGTTCTACTAAGCAGACCCCGAATGGCTTTTCAGTATGGCAGGCAGGGTCAGGGAGAGGGGGACACGCTCAGAGCCAAACCTCAGTTACAAGGCCGCAATACAAGCCACACGTCTCCCCTTATGGCTGCATCCCTTTAACTCTCCTCTCAGCTACATGAGCCTCCTCTTCTCACTTTTTGTCTGTCTCTCTGTCTTTGTCTAATCTAAGATTTTCCTTCTCGAAAACCTTGTTTTTTTAAAGCATTTTAACTTGTATATTCATTATCTATATTCCCACTTTTTTTGGCTAAAGTATCACTGCTACCTTCAGACTCAGTATTTGTAGCGTTTGTTTGATGTCTGCATGTCTGTGTTTTTCACATATGCCATCCTTTGAGATTCTGTAACACAAACCCTTCCACATAAGATTACTAATCCATATGTCTGTAGAAGTTCTAGATATCATTATTTTTAGACCAGTTGTTTCTAATTGGACTTCATCCAGATGATTCTTCATGCAGAAGGGATCTTGGTGTTCCCAGAAAGAGCAGCATCCCTAAAGAAGCTAAAATAACTTATCAATCATGCTCCATTTTTACGCATAGTGGGGTTTTGTTTAAATCTTGAAACTGTTTCCAATGAAACTCCAATCATGTTTCTGCTACTTTTTAAACCATGCAGTTAGCTATGATGTTGTTTCTCTTTGTGAGACCATTCCTGTTTTAGCTCAAGTCGGGATTACCAAAATATTTCTACTTCCTAAATGCCAGAATCTCTCTTTTCCAATTCAGAATGATTGTAAACAACTTAAAGAAATCATTATATTATTGAATAACTTAACACCATGGAAGCATTCTAAGGAAATACCTCAAATACAATTCCTTCCTGTGTGAAATGATAGGTAAACTTTAAAGAAATCTCTAAATAAACTGGTAGAAAAATCATAGACATTCACATTTTTTTATCTTATAAATAAACATGATACAAAGAGGTCCCTTGTTCATCTTTTGAAATGATGAAGTTCATGTTAGTTTGAAAATCGTGGGGGTCTCCAGCAGCCATATAATTTGGGAAACAGATAGGATCCGTTTCCAAGAAAAAAAGCGTATTACAGATACAAGTATCCTGCTCCAAAACATGTCGTAATATAACTAACTTGCACTAAATTTGACAAAGACTTTCATTTTTCAAGACATGTCCTGTGATCTAATGAGACTAAAATTAAAATGTTTGTACATAATTAGCATTTTTATATTTTGAGTAGAGTACCCATGGAAGTACAAGTGTGGCAGGATCATGCTGCGAGTGGTTCACTGCAGGAAGGACCTGTGCAATTAATAAAATAGATCAAATTCAAAATAACATTCTGTATGGAAATATATAAAGCCAGAAGGTTACAGTTTAGGTAAAATCTGTCCTCCAAATGGACAATAATGTAAGCTTATATATACACAGATGTAAAGAAAATTGAGAAAGGAACATATTTCCAAAAAAGAAAAGGTTTTATGGGCTGGGGGTGGAAAGATCCTTGACCCCCTCTTCCTTCTTGTTTCTCCCGTGTGTCAAACTAAGTCCAACTGGCACTCTTATGTTCTTTTTCTTTGTTGTTTTTTTTTGCTTTTTTTAACCAGGTTTTAGAAATTTCATAGATGTTTAATGAAAACAAACCACACTTTGCAACTGTTGTAGATTTTGAAACAAAGCTGATATAAGTTTGTCACTGTGCAAAAAATAAGCCGAAATAAAACATCTTTACCACACTGCTGAATTGGAAAACAGTTTCCTCTTTGTTCTGTTTCAGGAACCTTCCGAAAATACAGTCCCATATAATTTTCCGAATTTCATAACAAGGGATGAAAACACTTAAAGTTTAGAAAACTATGGGAAGCAGGCAGTTTAACTTTTTTTCTGAAGCTCTCAAACAAATTTTTGCTTTATCATGCAATCCTTTAAAGATTCAGTTATTTCAGTAACTCTGTTTATTTTGTGAAACATTGTATAGTTTGATGACACAGTCTGTGTTTTTTCAAGCTTTTCTATCTGTTCACTTACAGCATATAGTTTTTTTAAGATTTAGAATTGCATAAGACCGATAAGAAGATAAATAACACAAACATAGTTTCATGAAAAGTCAGTTTAGAATCTGCATAAAGATTGTTTTATTTTAGTTTTGTTATTTTTCAAAAGGCACTTTTACTCAGACAAAAGTGCCTTTTCGTGATCTAACCCAAACAGGGTAAATTTACCTTTTGTTTTTTTTTTTAGTTCAGGCTATTGTTTGTTCATCTGTCCAAGGCGCACATTTATTTTCTACTGTACATGCAATCACGCGCATGGAGCCAGATGATTACTAAGGCATCTTCTGGCTTTGTGTTGTAAAAGGATCTTAGAGAGATGAAAGCTTAAATTAAGGAGGTGAATATCTGCCACCAGCTTGTTTTCCTCTGGAAGCAGACAGTGTAAGAGATATTATCAGCAGCGTCGAGACAACATAAGCCTCAGCTGAACATACCTACATTTAAATATGTACAATAAAGAGAAACTAAATAGACACTTATGTCCTATCACGGTTAGATCCAATGTGTCTTCAATTTTCTTCTTGCCAAAATGTGCTTTTCCCAGCCTGGAGCACTCCTTGGCATAGCGGGGAGGTTGGAGAAACTGGTTACAGTGTGCTACTGGGGAGCTGCTGTAAATTAGAAACATTTTGGTGGGTTTATCTGATTGCACACACATGCTTGTTAAACAAGTGGCACTGTAAACACATTCAAACTGATGGGAATGGCTGCTCTCATTAGTAAACACATAATGAGTGAGATAAGGATGTGAGATGATCCAAGCTTTAGAAGCTCCAGTTAATGCACAACATCCACAGCATGTGTTTGCATGGGTGCATATGTGTGGTTGTTTGATCTCAAAGCACAGCCTGGGAAAATACGACCAATGAATGGTTGTACCACCGGATGTTTGATCTGAAAAGGTGGGAAATAATGAGGTATACACAAGCTCTATATACATTTGTTGGTTTGTGCAAATTCATTCAGAACAATTAATGTTTTATTGGACAAACCTGCTTTAGAGAGCAAGTAAATGTTGGATTTAAAGATGCACCAATCAGAATATTGTTTTGGATTTCTTATCTCACATTTCTGTGAACCTTTGACTTAGCAGCTTACTGATTATGACCACTTTTTGTTCTGTTTCTTTCAGAGCCATAAGAACATAACCTGCTCAAAGAAAAAAAGGGAACATGAAAACAACACAATATAACTTCAGTTAAATCAAACTTCTGTTAAATCAAACTGTTCACTTAGGAAGCAACACTTACTGGGCTTGTGCTCACAGCCCCACACCATGCAGGACGCTTGGCAGGTTTGGCAAATTTGTCACTGGCACCCTGTGCTCTTCCTAGGTGAGGGCATGTTCTTACTGAGGCATTGTAGGAAGGTCATATAGGCATGTGGTGGTCACACACAATACCAAGACTCATTTTGACCTGATTTAAGGACATAACATCAAAGTTGGATCAGCCTGTAGTGTGATTCTAAACCCAGGCCTCCGTTGGTTAATAAATTTGATTTCCATTGATGATTTTTGTGTGATTTTTGTTGTCAACACATTTAACTTTGTACAGAGCAAAGTATTCATTGAGAATAGGTATTCAAGTGTTCCCTTTGTTTTGAGCAGTGTATACAACCAGCTTTCAAAATCTTTTTATAGCCCTTCTGCCCTGAGTGGTTATTTATTTATTACTGTTTTTATCAGCGGTGTAGACTGCAGAATATGAAAGCACAGCAACTTTAGAGTATCAGCCTTCCTGTTATCTACTAAAAGTCTCGCTCTCTTTTTGGAATCTGATAGCAGTCCACTGTGGATCTGCAGATTGAGAAGTCATAGAGTAAAATTAAATTCAAGGTTTTCCCCTTTAGATTAAATCCTGTATCAGAGAACCAAACATATGTATGATCAGGTAAGAGTCAGATTTTATCTGTTGCCCAAAGGCAATGTCTTCAGGGTAGCTCTCCTGTTTAAGGTGCAGCTCAAACCTCCATAAAGTGTCGCTCTGGGTCACATGACCCTGACATTATCAGTTTGTGCTGAATGCTGTGTAGTGACCTGAAAAATCATTTATTACACATTGATTCAGGCTAATATTGGGTCAATACTTTCAAAGTGTTACATCGATAGAATCAACTTTGTTAGATTCAAAGTTTCAGTTTCATCCTTTTATCAAACATAAAGGATGTGAACCCGCTTACTAGAGCATTGTTGGGGGTTTTCTGTACAATACTTTACAGAGTAAAACATTTAGAAGTTTGAGGAGAAAGGTAAACAGAAAATGTTATACAAACAAGGTTATGGGTTTCTGTTTTCTTTTATTCCAATGAAGCTTTTTTTTAATAACATCAGGTGATCAAAGAATAGTAATGGGACTCAAACTGAACGTTTCTTGTAATTTGCAGAACCATTCTTAGTGTATCTACTTCTAGATATGATGTTTTGTCGTTTGTAGCAGCTATTTAACAGCAGAGTTCCATGCTTAAGAGGAAATGTTATAGTCATGAAATGAATTTCTAAGCCAGTCAGAGCGTTGTAAAATACTGGCAACCTGGTTCCCTCATCATTTTCTACGCTGCAATCAAATGGTTTAGGCCTCTCTAAAGCACTGGTCTGGGAAAGCCAGACAACAGGAGTCTTTCTTTATTTACCATGTCTGTTTTTACTTTGCTTTTTTTCTTTTTCTCCTTTTTTCTGCTTTGTTCTCTCTATCTATCAAGCTGTGGTCTGTTGTGGCATGTCCTCCCACATTTTATTTAGTTTTTCTACACTCATTGACGGGGGTTTGCATTGCTGGAGTCAGCAAAACTGTGGACAAAAAAAACTATTGGGTTGTATCTGCATTGCATTCGCCCTGCCCGCAGCCTGGGAGCCCTGATATCTGACTCGAACAGGAAGGCATTTATATCCTCAACATGCCACAAACCTGGCACCAATACTCTGTGAGCACAGCTAGTGGAAACTCTGATCCTTTGACAGAAGAGTAGATTGATTCCTTACATATGGCAATGTATTGGTCTGTTGGCGTTGTTAATTTTAACTTTCATTGTTGAGGATTTTGCTCTTTATTTCATTCCTTGATTTTGCACAGTGTGTATTTGCTATTATGTCTCCTACGCACATTTATCATTTTCTTTTTTTGTTTCTGCAGGGACAGAAAGGTTACCCTGGTCCACCTGGACTTCCTGGAGAGCCTGTATGTATTTTGTGGCTATTTATATGTAACTTGTAAAGTATTTTAAATCATGTTTTTGCTATTTATTCCATAATATTAGCCTCACTTTGTCTGAAAACCCTCATTTATTTAGTTTACAACTGATACCCTAGTTACAGTGCCATCCAAATGTATTCAAAGAATTCTGTGACTTTTTTGTTTTGAGTGCATGTGAAAGATGATCACAACAAAGTGAATAACTGTAAAGTATAGGGAAAAATGATATATATATATATATATATATTTGTAGTGACATGTAAAAATTATGAGATGTATTTGTTCTCAGGCTCCTTAATTCTGGCAACTTCTAAGTGAAAACAAGAACAACCAAGCCCCAAAAGAATCCCTGCTTTGAAGGAAGAAAGTGGGCAAAGGTGTTTTATTCAGTTGGGACACAGACCAATTTGTGTGGAAAAAGATATGCTCATTATCTTAAACAAACTGTGCAAACAGTAAAGCATAGTGGTGTCACCATCGTATAGTGGAGAAGCTTTTGTTCAATACAGTCAGGGACACATGTCTGAATTGATTAAAAATAGCTTAATGAAATCCTGGAGAAAGAGCTTCTAGAGGCTTTAAATTACTGGAAACTATGGTGGATATTTAGCCTCTAGTATGTTCATATTTTTGAATCTTTCAGTCAAAGTCCTCATCTTAATAAGACTGAGATTCTGTGTCTAGACCAACAAATACATTCTAGACTCTCAAATACTATTAAGGAGTGATATTAATTCATAAGATAAAATGTAAAAACATTTAAGGGGTGTTAAAACATTTGCATTGCACTGTAGTTATTCTCTTCTGTAGGTTTTCATTATAATCTTTCATATTTTGTCTGTATGACTTACATCTAACCAACCATTCTTCCATTCATAACTCCTTAATCAGCATTTAGGGATTTTTGACCTCTTAGTCTGCCTGTGTGTGTTTGTGCAACCTAAGTTTGCAGGGAAGCCTGATTAAATTAGTTCATTCTGAATCACGTGTGAGAACTGACATCTGGCTGTAGCACTGTGCTGCAGTGACACTCCTCAGGGTATTAGAAAGTGATGCCAGAGAGAGAGGGAGAGAGAAGAGAGTGAAGAGAAACAGGAATGAGCCAACTAGGCCAACAGTGACACATTCATGGCTATTAAACTGCAGCCTTGGAGAAAGCTTCCCTATTGTCTTTGTTTCTGTCTCCCTGCTGTTGCCAGCTATCAAACAATCATACTCGTAATTGTTGATGATTTGCAGTGTAACATTCCCTTTATTGCTCATAGTGTTTTGTTTTTTTTCGTAACTTTCATAAAAGTACTAAGACGCTCAGATTCTCTCTTATTCAATTAGGTAAGTCCCATCTACAGGATGACATCATCATCTTAGGGAGTTCCCGCTCTGCTCTTTATAAGGAATTAGCACCTCTTCTCTCTTAGCAATATCTCCCGCATGTGTCCAGCCTCAAACTCCCCTCAGTTTCCCACAGATCTGCTGCTGATTATGATGACGTTGATAACGTTGTTGGTCTGCAATTTGAATCACCATAGCACCAGTATCTGACTAACAGGCGCAACTGTTTGGCACTGGGCGCTCCAAAAACCAGCTGGTGCTCATACAGTTTTTGCTGACTTTGCTGACTTTTATTGCTTACTGTAATGTACCTCTGGCTGTGGTCAAAGCTCCTCCTATCTTCTGGCCAGTTGGGGAGCTAAACCCACCCTTAGCCAAAGCCTTGTCTCCTTCTAACTAGCAGCATTATGCTCTATATTTATCCAGGAGAAGGAATGGCAAGTGGCAAGCGTGGGCTGTGTCAAAGGAAGTTATACACGAATACTTGTGCTCTGTGAAATTCGGACACAACCTGCTTTGTGCGTGTGTTTGTTATGCTTTCCAGAAGTTACATAAACATACATGACCTCCTAATCAGCATCTACGGATTCTGCTCAGAAAACATTTGGAAAACTGAGGAGAAAAGGATAGTTTTCTTCAAAGTCAATGTCTGTAATGTGTTTTTAAGCACTTCCATAAGTCATTGTGATGCATTGATGATATTTACTAAACTAATTATCTAAAATCCTAAATGTATAAATTAACTCAAAGTTTAGATTTTACTCTGATTGGTAAAATGATCTATCAAAGGGTTTATTATGCTTAGAACTCTTGCAGAAGCAAAAAGAAGGATTTAATGTCTGTAAAACTTGTTTTAAGCTGCAAGTCATCTGAATAGTATTATTATTGGTCCAATGCCGAAAGGAAAAGCCATGTACACTTGAGACAGATTTTAGTGAGTTAAAAATGAGTTTAGTACATTTTTATTAAAATGAATTTAGCTTCAAGATATTTTAAGTGCTATTACATAATTCATGCTAAAATGCTCTAACAGAGCTATTATGTTATGTTACGATAGTAAATTTTCTATGTAGGTATTATGGAAGAAAAATACACTTTTCTTTTACTTTCTGGATAAATTGAAAATGTAATTGTAATAATATTGTAATAAAAAAGGGTTTTCTTTTAAAATAGACAATGAATTGCACAAGAAAAAATGGAATTGGCAATGGAAATTTACAATGCAGATACAGCATATCTTACTTATCTGTATATATATATTTTTTTTAATGTAATATTTAATAGGAAATAATTTCTTGTGAGTTAAGAAACGCCGTAAGAGTTTTTTTACATTGAAGAAAGATTTAACTTGTATAAGGAACAGAGATCATACCACTCTTTACGTGGGATATGTTAGTAATTTATATATAGCTATACAGTTGAACAAAAAATGTCTTCAAAGTCTGGCTAAATGTAACTTCAAAATATTACAAGTAAGCAATAAGCATAATTTTACAGTTATAGCCAACTATAGATGCTGTTTTAAAGTTTACTTTAAAAACAGTTATACTTTTCACAATTAGCACCACTAATTGTGCATTCATTACACAGCATCACTAGTGTAACGAATTTAAATCTGTGAAAACCTGATTAAGTTTTACCAATTGAGCCCAAATGTTTGTTTGTGGTGAGATTGTTCATCAATCCTCCCTTTCTTTTTGTCCCTGCCACTTATTTTTTTTTCTGCCCACCAGGGAGAACAGGGTCCGATCGGAAGCCCAGGTGCCAAAGGTTATCCTGGCAGGCAGGTGCAGTAAATCCTCTGCTGTGACTGGTACTGTTGCCGTTAGGGCCATAGGAAGGCAGAGAGCCAGAGCGGAATTAGGTTGTGCTGATCAGATGACTTGGAATACAAATTCCAGGAAAATACCAAACAGGTTGCCTAAATTGTTATTTCAATATAACATTAAAAAAGTTGCAACTTCTTTACTAGGATGCTCAACTAGAATATTTATTGGAATATAGTTGATTTTATAGTTTTGTATGTGTCTTTGCATTATAGGGAAGTTTAGTCATCGTAATTTCAATATAACATAAAAAATACATTAAGACATATTTTTTAAGGATTGTAAATCTCTGAGTTACACTAAGGATTTGACTAAGATTGTGCTTTTTATTCATTGAGTTGTAAAAACATGAAATGTTCAATCTTATTCCCTCTTTTAACTTTTTAGGGATTACCAGGGCCTATTGGACCAAAAGGGTTGAAAGGCATTCGGGTAAGGGGGTTAAAGTTAGATGCTATCTGACAAAAATAAGTGAATATGGTGCTTTAACATCAATAGTAAATGTGATTATGTGTGTGCAAGGATTTCACCCTGACAGCTCACGGACACAGTATGAGCAGAATTGGGATGTGAATCTGTGTTTAAGCAGAATGTTGTTTTGTTTTTATTTAGGGCCTGACACTCCATGTCCTTTATGCTGTAAATGCTGTGCTGCATGAAAGCATGCTTGTGTAGCTCAGTGAAACAACATCCACATGCATGCATGCATGCATGCATGAAAAGAATGCATACTTGGTGCTCCAGCATCTGCACACATAAACATATTCTCACTCACCCAGTCTGTATGCGTTGCTATTAACAGTTGGTTGAAATTGTAGCCCCCTCACATGTGGTGTAAACACTCTGGTGCTTTATAAAAGCTCTCTCTGAAAAGCTGCAGGTTGATAACCTTCTGCATACATAGACCTCATAGAAAAAAAAACAGACAGGGACACAAACTGATTTTTATGTTGTGTTCCTATAAAGGTCCTTTATCAGCTTTCCTTGGCTTGTCCAAAGTCTCCCCTGCCCCCGAAGGCTGGAATTTCCTGTTTAAGCTCCGTATGAGGCCCCGCTGTCTTAAGGAGGCACTCTAGTCCCTTCTCCCCCTTTCACTGAGCTACCTTTTCACATTACCCCTCCTGCTTGGTGCATAGTCTATATTGTGCAAATGTAAACTGCTCAGGTTCATTCTTGTCAATAACACACATCTTAACTGTTCCCCTATAGTTTAACTGTGATGTTTGTGCTTGTTTTCCACCTTGTGTCTCCAATGTACTGACAGCCCAGTGTGTCGCCCCGGTTATCTACAGAGATCCCTGGCGTGAGGGTATGTGCCCTTGGACTACATCGTGGAAGCCAGCACCATGCAGTCCATGGGCATATACACTTGCCTCATGGCTTGGTTCTTCATGGAAGCCCCATGCTGGAAATACAGGCCTTGAAACCCAGCCTCAGAGCCCAAGGGAGCCGCTGTTCTACTTGCTGCCTGTATAGTACTTGGTCTAAGCACTCACAACTGTGCCCCTGGTGTCTCTTCTTTTCCCTGCAGGGTTTCATTGGAATCCCAGGCCTTTTTGGCCTGCCTGGCCCTGATGGCGAAAGAGTAAGTTCTTCTCAAATGCGTATTGTCTCATTTGCTTCTAAGTTTGCTTAAACTTACCCCTAAAAAATGAACCACGTATCATGTTTACGCCTCTTTAACTTTATAACGTTTTCTGTTTTTTATAACCACAAGCGTCAAAGTATTTTAAATAGTAGATATAAATCTTTTTTTTTTTAACGTAGTATGGTCTTTGACTAGGACATGATCTAGCACAGGAACATGCCTTGATTTAAACTTTACCATTTAGCTCTGGCTGTATGTGGAAGCGCATCTTTCACCATTGACTGAAATGTTTGGAGCCTCTTACTGGTTTCCTTCCAGAATAATCCGATATTGAGCTCGGTCCATCTTATCAACTCCAAGCAGCTTCCCAGCCCATTTAGAAGTAAAATGATCCCCACATCATGATGCTACTATCACCATATGCTAGAATGAGGGAGCTTGTACAGTGTACATATGGTAACATTTTGCATGTTGGCCAGAAATGCTATTTTCAGTCTCATATGACCAAAGCACAGCTTTTTATTTATTTTCAATGTCCCTGACTTAGCTGGTGAAATTTTTTATGGTGGATTTCTTTTCTTTTAGTTTTTCTTTGAGCTTTTTATTTCTTTTTTGTGTCTTTTCTACTAGCTTCAGTGAATGCATGATTATTAAATGAGGTAAAAGCTGTTTCTCCTACCTGAACTATAGAATAAATGTTCTTTCTTTCTGTCCCGTCAGTTTAAGTAAGGGGTCATGTCATTTGGCTCCACTTTTACCATTGTTCAGATGATAGACGGAAAAAGTCCTCTATAATTGAAACATTTGTTTTATAGCCTACTGCTCCTTTAAACTTGCCAACATCTTATTTTTTAGGGTTTTTTGGTTCCATAACTGTCCTCTGAGGGCTCCCCAGCACAGCTGTATTTATACTGACATTAAGTAACAAACTGATTGTCTTTATTTCTTCCTGTGAACTCTGAATGTTGTTGTTTGCACAGGACTTTGCTGTCAGAGAGACACTCATTAATGAAATTAAAATTATACATTTGAACCGTGTATAATTCCTCCTTCTACTTCACAGTCATTTGCTACTTTGTGTTGATATTTTACATAAACTCCCCATAAAAAGCATTGAAGTTTGTGGTTATAAAGCGAAAAAGTTCAAGATAAATCAATACTTTTGTAAAGCCCTACAATTTCTCAATAAGATGAAAATAGTGGCTCTCTGCTGATTTTGTTCAGCTGTTTTGAAGTTGTTATAAAGTGAGAAATAATCTCCAGCTGTCTAGGATGTTGGTGTGTGGGAGTGTTGATGACTCATATGATAAAACCCCCACTTGGAACCTTTGAACTGCCTGAACCCCACGCCTCTTTGTGTACAGCCTCAAAAACGTGAACCGATTAGCCTACTTATAACATACTTCTGTGGGTGGGGGCTGCATCACACCAGGGGGCACTGTAATCGGGACCCTTCTATCATCATACAACAAAACGACTCATAAACTCTACAGTGTCTGTCTGTCTACCCCAGAAATTCTTGTGTTTATGCTCAATATAAGTGTAGAAAATCTAACATGAGGGTTTGGAAAAATGTTAAATGGGCTGCAGTCAGCTGCTCCTCACATCTGGTGACAGATGAAATAGGAGACCCTTACTGCCACAGCTTTTCCATGGCTTGTATTGAGGTTAAATACGTAAGTGGTGTCTATGCTTTTTTTAAGTTTTAGTTTAGGGCTTTTACATGTATGCTTTTTGTTTTTACTAACTTCCACTTTTTCTTTCTTTTATTTTATCCTTAAACTCCTTCTTTTCCCCATCTTCCCTTTCCCCAACCTTTGGATTTTCAGGGAATTCCAGGCGAACCAGGGAAGAGGGGCAAGATGGGTAGGCCGGTAAAGTTTTGTCTCAACATACTTTACAGACAATCATTGTTGAATGTGGTCCTATGTGGAGACATATTTGTATTTTTTGAGTGAATGCAAGAAAGTTGGATTTATTATTTAGAATTAGACTCATGCAGAATTCACATCACAGCAGTCGGATACTGTGTACTGGTGACCTTAGATGCACCTTCAAACATCAGAGATATCAACCATAAATCTTGAGTCATCACTTGGATTAAAAAAAATATCCCACCCCTATGTTAGAAACTGAGGAATATATGTTTCATTAATGCAGGGTTTCTCAACTCTTTATAACTGGCTACCATTTCTGTAAATGAGATTTCCATCATATTGTCAGACATGTTAACAGAAACACAAGAAGGCACAGGAATTTTTTTTTTGAGAGGAAAAAAGGTGAAGTTGATACCAATCATATCCACTGACACCAGCTTAAAGATGTAGTTTGATTTTTAATCCTGAGTTTCCCTGGCAAAAGCACTCATGTCCTCCCAAGTTTCAGTGTAAGTTGCAGTCAAAGGCATCTCCAACTTGCTTATGAAAGCAAGCATGCAAGAATACCCAACAGACTAATCCCTTGGGAGTTAGGAAGAGATGAAAACATTAGTCAGGTTGGACGAATCCTCCCTCTGGCTGTTGAGTTATTTAGCTTTGGATTAACCTTTTTGATATGCAATAGCAGCATTTCTTAGCAATACCACTAGAATCTAAGCACCAACAATACTGGCAGAGTTTGCAAACTTTCAGACGAGTATAAATACATACTTAGATCAATTTAATGTTGAAGTATATAACTCTTTTGCTCAGTACTTGCTCATCAAAGCTCTCCGTCTGCTGATTTTCATTTTCTTTAATATATCTTTCCTTCCCTATTAAGTTAAGGAAACGTATCAATCAAAGCAAGGACAAAACACTTTACCTGCTAGATATTTTAAAAATGATAACCAACCATTACAATATCCTAATAGCCCTCCAAAGATATATAATTTGCCTTGAAATAAAGTTGCCCTTTGTAGCACATTGTCACACAAACAAATAACTTTTATTTCAGTGTAAAAAAGATTTATTTTTATCATTTGGTTATTCCTCACTAATTGGCCTTCCCTGACAATTAATAAGAAGTAAGTGGGACTGTAGCTTTTTATGATTAGTGTTTTATTAACTCTTTAAAGTCCATCACGGTGTCAAAATCCAATCAAATACATTTTATGTAGTTTTTTTATTTAGGTGCCACTTATACAATTTTAAAAAGAGGAGTCTATAGGAAACTGCTATGTATTCATTATCTTGTTTTTACTACTTTACATTTTACCCGCAATCTCTGGAGACACATCCTCTGTAAGGCTCATGAACTGACACATATCTGCCATAAAAACATTATTTCTGGTTGTTTCACAGATCATAAAAAGCTAAAAGTATTTACTTAGAACAGTTGTCATCTCATTTCTATCTCTTCCTGCCTGCAGCACATGAAAGCTGATGTATGAAAGCTACAGTTGGGCATTTCGAAGCTTCACTGAGCTAAAATATGAGTCCTACAGTTTTTTATGTTTATTATGAGCTGAGAATAAGGTGTCAGTAGGAGTTATGTAATCTTGTGGTTTTGGAATCTGCTTCTAATTGCTTCTGGAGGAAAAACTGAGTATGAGGACAGTTGACAAGATGATCCATCAGAGATCGTTCTTGTCTTCTAGGAAGAAAAAGCAGCTAAATCCTGAGCCAGACATTTTGATGACCATAACCACAGTGCTTGTTCTCTGTCAAAGAAGTGCACACACACAGAGATGTTTTTCTACAATTTCCCAAAGACCAAGATATACCTAAAACTGTAGAAAATGGAAAACACTTTCCAAACTGCACTGCCAGTTTTTAAATAATGTCTGCCCTCATTTGTTTTTTGGTAGTTCTTCCCTGCCTGTTGTCAGACTGATCAGCGGTAGTATTTTTACAGCATATTTTTACATTATATTTCACATCTATCTGTTTAAAGTATTTTTGAAAATCAAAGGCTGTTTTATTATGTAGGATGTAAGGATTGGACTTCCTTAAATGAATTAAAAGTGGATTTTTTTAATTATATTTAGGAATTTCATATTTTACCTCTAATAGAGAACTCCAATCTCTAAATACACTTACTGGTTTAACTGCAAAAAATCCTATAAACCTTCAAAATATGTCCGGTTTGTGTCTGTTGTTAGTCCAAGAGAGCAGTGACAATTTACAGTAAATGGAGGAGATGGTGCGCCAACAATCATCTTCCTGAGTGAAACATATAATTAAAAAGGTTCTCATAATATATTTCAAGTTGCAGTAACTTATTTAAATAGAGGTAAAGGCTGTGTAAAAAGCAAATACAAATTGTTAAAAAGCAAAAATATATTTTGAACTTTACTCTGTTTCTTTGTTACTGAAAAAAAAATTATTTTATTGAGCAAATTAGAATAACCCTAAAAGAGAGAAAGCATTACTGAACATTTAATTCAGAACAGAACACTCTAAGTTCAAAATTACAAATATGTTTTTCATCAAATGAATACGTTCTATATCATAAAAGTGTTTGCTGCGGAGAGCTTTGCTGGCTTTGAGTGCTAATTTTGTGCTTCTCTGGAAAAGGAACTTTACAAGCGCAGTTTGCAGGAACATTATTGGTGGCGTACTGCCTTCATCCTCCATTTCCTGTGTAAATAATCATAAAACTCTCTTTAAATAACTGTCAGAGGGAGATTTTGGTTTAAAGGTTCGTAAAATACTGCTAAGAATAGACAAATTCCCCTTTTGGTCTTTCTCCCTCTCAGGCTAGATTGATCTACTGCAGGTAAAAACTGTTTTGAAACTTTTAGTTCAGTTTTGAAATACTTTTCAATCGTTTAGGTTCAAGTATTTTTTCTTTATGATATTAACCACTTGTAAAGCTTTTTCTATGATTTTACTCATGGGTGGAGTCAACCTTTGGGTCAACATACTTCATAAAATTTCAATTACACTTGTGTTGCGTCTTTATTACTATGAGCTGCTTAAATCATTTAGCTCTTTTTCTTTGGAAGATTCATTAGAATCCTAAGTATTATTTTTAATAATCTTAATAAATCAAAAACAAAAACATTTAACAGTTTTGGATTTTTAGTTGTTTTGTTTTTTTGTTTTTTTTGTTCAGAAGAGAAAGGTCAAACACACAAAGCTGCATTTAGTCAGCAGATTGTGTTTCTAAGATGACTCTATGATTAAAGTAAAATATACTTGTAGTTCATCTGAACGATCACCGCTTTGACAAAAATAACTGACATTATCTGGAGGTTGCAGTAATTAGCACGTTAAAACAATGCATTGAGGCGGGAATAACAGAAAGTAGTCATTATGAGCGTATCTGAATGGTCTCAGTTTTAAAGCTCTTGGCGGTAGGGCTCTCTGCAGATGTGGTTGCTCTCTGCTGCAGCGCAAATGGTTTTTAAAGCTTAGATTAGCCTCCCGTTTACTGCTAAATGGACAGAATAATTGCTTGGCTCACTCTCTCTTCGTTTCTACAGTTTAAAAGTTACCAACAGCAAACTGCCCACACCCTACAGTTATTAGATTTAATGCTTTTAATAGGACCAAAATGTTCTAATTTTAAGCATATTCTTGAATTATTTTGTATTAACATTGCATTTGACCTTGTAACATTATTGTAATTGCTTTTCAGCTACAATAGTAGCTTTATTTGCACAGGAAAAAGATTACCTTGGTGAATTTTTGCTCTAGATTTGAATAACACAACTTGTTTTTATGAGTAAAGCCTTATTTGGGATCTATTAAGTGCAATGGAAAACACAACAATGGAGACCTGTTAGAAGTTGCTTGCCATGTGTCTTTCTCGCAGTAAGACATTGCTAACAGCAACATATTCCAAAGTTACTGCATATAAAATGTTTTATGATTAGTAATGAACAGATTTTTTTAACACCCAGTCCCTTAACATCTCAATATGTTCTGTGGAGGTTATTAGGGTCTAAAAACTGAGCAAAAACAAAACCTAACCTCCTAATTATGTGTTCATAAGCACTAATTTAAAAACTGATTTCAATAGGTAAATACTGGAAGTCTAATTACCTTCCAACTTCTAATGTAAGTAACCAGAAAAGGCGCGTCTGTCTCCCTCAAGTGGCAACAAAGTCAGTTTTTACATATTAAATCATTTCATCAATCTAAAATGTTTCTCCTTGTTCCCAGGGGTTCCCAGGAGACTTTGGGGAGAGAGGACCACCTGGACCAGATGGAGAGCCAGTATGTTTCACACTCACCTACTACTCACATAACACCATAACCAGTCTACGTTTTTACACACATGAGCTTAGAGTGAGAGTTAGACTCACACCAGCATACACAGTTCCCTGGTGTTTTAGCTGCTGCTTAAATGATGGGGGCTTTCTACCCATCTGTCTTCTCTGTTTTGTTTGAAGTTATCCTGGACAAGTTTTACTAATGTATTTAGTTTCATCCCATCCCTTTGGTATGTTGTAAATAATTGCAATTGGCCTCCATTTGCTGTAAAGTGGTGAGCAGTTTGCAGAGAGGGTTTTTCCATTCACTACTGTGACCTGTCCAGCACCACATAAGGTCTTTTAACAACCCCATATCTAAGAGCACTAAATAATGTAATTAAATTTCAATATGAGGAATCACACTTAATTCAGTATATTACTTTTGTCGGAACACACAGCATGTTATATGGTTCTGCTCATATGGAAGATATCAAATGATTTCACTGTTTTTTTTTTTTTACATTTTCACTTAGAGTTTGTACAAATCTGCCTTAGTGGAAAAATACAAACTGTCCAGGAAGTTGGAAGTTGACCCCTTTATAATTGAATAATAAACATGGTGTGTGTGGATATTTAAGGAACACCAACAGTCCCACATCACTTGTGGTTAGATCAGGCTCTTAACCTTATACTTAGATTTATAGCTTTTATGTTTCCTGAAAGTAAGTTTTGTCTTCCAACTGGGAATATGCCAGTTGCCATTATCGACTTATACCAAGGTTGTTCAAAATGTAAGCTTTCAAAGCCTTCCTATAATTCTGTTCACACACTGTAAAGGCCTTTTTAATAAGAGGCTGCCCCTCCCCCAGCTGTTGCTGCTCGCTGAAAGAAGTCTCTTACTCTTTTTCTTTGCATTTGAGAATTACAAATTCTCAAACCTGTCCACCACCAGAATGAAATCCCAGTATTACAAATTCTGGGATTTTAAAACAATTCTGGAAGCTTGTGGTTTTTATATATAAAAAAGTAGAACAGATGAAAAGTATAAACAACTCCACAATTAAAGCTTGAATGCTAATAAGTTTCATTGTGTTGGATTAAATCTATGTATATAATTCAGATAACAACACATTAATACAACAGAAATCTATCGCTAGCAAAATTTTAACTGCTATTATTAAAAGTTTATATCATTATAAGAGTTTGAATAACTTGTGATCTCTTTGTTTTTGTATGACATTTTAAAAGTAGCTTGCAGCCTCATTATTTAAAAAAACAGAGTAAGAAGTTCAAATTAAACTGAAAGAAGATATAAGATTTTTTTTTAAGAAATCACCAAAGTCAGTTCACGCAGCCAAAGATAGATACTTGTGTAGTGTCTGCATACCCAGTATCTACATGCAAGCAAACAAATCTATTCAATTAGAAAGCAAATTTTCTTCATGAACAGTATTGATGTACAACACAGCCAAGGATTCAAACTACAAACCACTGAATGAACGTTGTTAATCTGGCCTGGTAACATATTTATTTTCCTTTCTTAGCATCCAACAAAACTACATAAAATTGTTTATTAAAAGAGGTTAAAGTATCATCAAATATTTCTGCCTATTTGTTGTTGTTTTCTTGAACTCCTAACTGATGATGGGAGAGTCTGTAATTAACAGGACTAATCTTTCATCTGAGGTTTTGGTAGTTTATCTGGTAGATGTTTATTTGTTTGCACAAGAGGAAAACAAGAAGACATTCAAGCAGTTGCAACTGCTGGTCAATAATGAAATATACTGCCAAATTCTTCCCATTATATCTTGATTTGTATTTTATTTGTAGTCCTTAAAAATCTCTATATTTCCCTTTGAGGTAAATCTAACCTGCATATTTGGAAATGCTAAAATGAGACGATGGGGCTCATATTCCCCGCCACCGTTACCTCGAACACACACATACACACCCATACATACACACAGCTCCCTCTCATAAGTTTCAGTGAATACTGGGCCACTCTTCTGCATATGTTTTTTTTTTTTCTAAAGAGGCAATAACCTATAACCCCTTCTGCTTCTCTTGCTCCCTTTATCTTTCCTCTCCTCTTTCACCAGGGTGAAATGGGCGCCCCAGGTCCTAACGGAGTCCCCGGACTAATTGTGAGTACTCCTCATTGAGCTTCTGTGCATCTCTGTGTTCCACTTGGTTATATACGTTATTTTCCCATAAAACACAATTTTATGTACAAAACTGAACAAACCTAGTCTGTCTGCTTAATTAATAAAAAAAAAGGCAGCTCTCTATTCCATCCCATGGTCATTTTATGCTGTCAGGCCATTTTATGATAAACTTCCCACAAAAGGCCTATAGGTCACTGTGTATATTTGAAATGAAAATAAAATCTTGTTGTTGATGTGGAAGACATGATCCACAATTCTCTCTTCCCATAGTACATCTTCTCTTTAGGAGTCCTCCTCCCATTAACTATTTCTGGACAGTAGCGGCCCACTGCCCACCCATCACCTTGCCCTGCATGCCTTCCTGGCCCGACAGCCGCATAATTACACCAGATTATAATGTCTCACTGGTTTCTCTTGTTGTGTCCCATCCTCAGCTGTCACTGCCAATCCTCCTGGTCTATTCTAGGCCACTAGCGGTTGTAGTGGGCCTGTAATCGTGGGAATGGTTGATTATAGCTCAAACTCCAGCTTCATGTCCTCTACACCCATCTGACTCCACTGCATGCTGTACGAGAAACAATGAGCCCCACTTAAATGATTTAAGTATACAAACACCCTGCTCTGGGGAGTCGTTGCTGCAAGCTTTAAATCAAGTCCGGCCACTGTAGAAATAAGGAGAGCAGAAAATGTCTAGACAGCTGTTTTTGTTTACGCAATTCAAAAAACAAAGGACAGAGCAGTGTTCTTTCCTTGTCTCTCATTTGAAGTATCCGAAATGTAATTTCTGGGCCATGTCCTTAAAAGTAACTTTTTCTCATTCTGTTTTAAATGGATCTTGGCTGGACAGGTTGCTCTGGCCTTAAAATTAAACAGAGGAGCCTCTTGTTGTAGCTGATGTTTCTGATACGTAATGCACTTTAAATAACAAGAAAGGGTTTTATACTTCTTAAACTTTTCCACATTTGTTCGCTTTACGGCCACAAACTTTGATGGGATCTTATCAGGTTTTAGATTGATGCCGCAATAAAAAGTAGCACTAAAAGAAAGGAACACGATGCATGGTTTTCAAGCTTTCGTACAAATAATAAAATAGAAAGATATATCAAACCGCTTGCATCACGAAGAACCATAACTACACGGGAGTAAGATGTCCAATGGTTTGATTGTGACAAGGCAAACTTTTAAAGTCACCCAAAAAATGGAAAGAGTATGGCATGAGTCCAGATCCATCAAGATATGGGTGTCCACCTTAGCTGACAGACCGGGAAAGGCGAGCTTTAATTAGGGAAGCAGCCAAGAGGCCCATAGTGACTCTGGTGGAACAGATCCACAGTTCAAGCCAACAAGGAAACTCTTCTATGCATTCAGCTTGCTGTTTTTCTAAGCCATGGAGTACTCTGGTCGAATTAAAATAAAAAGCATGAAAATTGGACCAAAAGAAAACATGAAAAATACTTTTTGTTGCACTAAATTAACTATTTCAATCTTCCTAAACATGCCAGCACTCCTTATGAACTATGGTACAATGCTAGGATAATAAAGCTGATTTTATGAGAAGAGAGGTAGAGATACGCACATGAACAACCCTAAGAAAAAGCTGTTTGAGTCTGCAAAAGATTTTATACTAAGATAAGAGTTTCACTTTCCAGCAGATGCATACAGCTGATGCTGAAATGTAAATGTTTAAATCAAAGAAGGTTCGTTTAGAATGGCCTGACAAAGTCAAAAATAAATCTGAGAATTTCTAAAAAACCGTTAAAGATGTTTTTTCACAGCCGCTCTCCTTCCAATCTGACTGAGTTGGAGTTTTTTGCAAAGAATGTGCAAAACACTCAGTGTCTAGATGTGCAAAAAGCTGGTAGAGACTTCTGAAAAGTAGAAACTCATGCAGGCTGATCCGAAATATGCATCATGGTTTCATTTGTTAGATAAATTGTAAACCAAGTATCCGTTTACTTCCACATCACAATTACAGCACTAATCTGTGACAGACTATAAAATAATGAAAACCATTTAAGCTAGTGGAATATTGTGACTAAATGTGAAGAAGTTTAAAATGCAAAGCCATGCTTAATAACATCATTCTTTTGCATTAGATGTTCCCAAATATCCAAGAAGAATCTTTTCTTTATCTAAGTTCCCAAAGCGAAAGATCTGATTTGTTTTAAGAGACTTTTCCGTGACATATCCTTTAATAATCTACTTTGTCACATATGGAGATACAACCGTACTCAAAAGGCAAATGTTGGACACCCTGAGCCAAAACTCCTCTTTATTTCAGGCTTGAGATGAATCACAATCTTGGCCTGTGGATGCTAACACATTATCATCAATTTTACTCTCCGCTGGAAGCAATAAATTTATTCTTGCAGTCGATAAACAAAATTAGCTGTTGTTTCACTTTTTTAAGCATTTAAAGGATTTTTTAACTCGTCTGCACTTCACGCATGTGTTATTACTTACATTTAGTGTTCACATTCCTATTTTCCATGACTTCAGGGTGACATGGGGCCTGTGGGAGAAATGGGCCCTCCTGGACCTGCTGGACTCAAGGTAATTTCTTAAATCACACATAGGAAGTTCATCCTTGCATTTCATGTTAGGCTTACATGCATCAGAAAGCACAATATTTTTTTATTGGTTGCTTAATATTAATAGAAACAACTATTTTACATGAAGCTGTCAGTCTGTGGCAACAGTAGTAATTCCTGGTTCTTAGATGCAGACATCATGCCTGTCTCAGATGTTTTGGTGTTCTAACACACCCACATAAAACAGCTGACTTATCTCGACAGACTATTACCAATTCTGCATGAGTAGACTAATGATGTGATCATCGCCATCATCATGTGATCCAAGTGTGTTCAAGCAGGGAGACATCCAAAACATGCAGGTTTCTAGGACTGGGCCTTCCCACCCCTGGTCTATCTTCCTGTAAGCTAACTTGCAGGTTGTAACTCTAAGCTCCATGTGTTGTTTTGTGTTTGTTTTTTCCTTAGGGGGTACCCGGAAATCCTGGAGAACCAGGACTGAAAGGTGATAAGGTGATCTGAATATTCCTGTTATTGGTCTGTGTTTCATGCAACATGTAATGAATATGTACTCTGTGTTTGTAAAGGTATACATTTACAACAGTGTTTATAAATGAAGCATAAATTTAACTAGAAAAAATAAAACATTTTTAGAAAGAAAAACATTTTTAGAGGAAAAGTCTTGACAGGTTTTCTTAAATGTCAGTAATATTTACGGACCTGCTTTTAGCCTTACTTTTTCCCCCTTTCATTTGAACAGTTCACATGATTAATCATTTAAACGGCAAACAGCTGAATAGAATATTCTTAGAACATTGTGAAACTCAATTAGACATTTGTTACTATTACCTGCACGAAAATTAGTTTAAAATTCAAATAACAAAAAATATTTATAACAATTTTGTCATCTTTTTGAATTATTGGATTACTAATGTTTTATTAATATTAATACTAATGTGACGCTTATTGAGCTTTAGCTTTATGAATGTGACTTTATAATAGGCTCATAGTGGAATTAAATGTGTTGTTTTAAACTGGATTTTGGATTTCAATATGATGTAAAAAATAAAAGACTACAATAAATCCCTCAAAAATGTTGTCAAAATATATTCATCTTCACTGAATCAAACAAATTTTCATAAGGGAAACATAAAAAAAGAAAAGTTTCATCAGTCTGGTTGTTTAAGAATAGAAACCCCAGTTTTAATCACCTATTGGTTCAGTTGGTTCTGTCCGCCTGCCATCTTAACTTGGCAATATTTGCCTATTCCATTTTGGAAAGATTCTCCACATCTGCCCGACCCTGAGGACATCTTTTCTCTATAGTCTTTTTCAGGCGTCGTCATGGATTTGACTGTTCATTTTAGTTAAGACATCTGGTAAATTAACTAGTTAATCAGCTTGAATTTTAAGATTTCAATGCCATTCTTTGGTTGATTTGGATGTATATTTGGATTCCCTGAGCATGATGCTGCCAGCAATGTGTCTCATAGTGTTTGTGGTGTTTCTTTGTTGAGGCTCAGATTGTTTTCACTAGTAATTAGTATTTTCTAGTCCAAGGTTTAAGGAAACTTTAGCCAGGAATTTTCTTTCTAAGAAAAGGTTTATGTCCTTCAAACCTGCTCCTTCATCCAGACAAATTGATGGGTTATAAAACAAAATTAGGAACAATCAGAAATTCCTCTTCCATGTTAATATGGGCCTGAATGATCGTTATCTGTCTTGTTTTTGTAACAATTGCAGGGAACAGTTTTTACTTCTTCTTTCATGTGTTCTCTAACTATAGATTTGTTTCGTTTTTAATTTAAAAAACCCTACCATTTCAACAGCAATGTGCAGCCTTTTTACATTCATTGTATATAAAAAGATATGAAACGTAAAACCTGAGAGGGCATTTGTTATAAAAGAAACTGAAAAGAATTGAATTAGACTAAAAACTGTAGAAGAATCTTTAACAGGATGTGGTTCCAGGAGAATCTTGTACCATTTTCAGATCTTTTCATACAAAAATCCAGAGAAAATTATTTCAACTGCAAAGATGACAATAAAATATCAAGATTTGAAAGTATGTTTTCTACCAGCAATACAAACATATTATTTGTTTATTTGTATTTAGATGAGAGCTAAAAATGAGCAAATCGCTGCAATATACAATTTACTGAAACCTGACTCCCTCTCTGAAACACATGATGGCTCTTATCATGGCCTTTTAGGAGACAGATTGACACCACATGCAAACCTTGGCTAATCCATAGAACTGCCTTCATTGTTCATTGACAGTTGCAATTTATAGCTCGCTGTTGAAAGACGTGTTGAAAGAAGTTATGTTTGATTGAGTGTTACAGTCCCCTCCCTAATGTTTTTCCCTTCACTTTTTCATTTTTTTCCTCCAAAATCCATCCATCATCCTCCGTACATTTGCATCCTTCCTTATATATCAGGGAGACATTGGGATTCCTGGAGAGCAGGGGGAGACGGGGTTCAAAGGAGATAAGGTGGGTAACTTTTGTTACATATGTTCCCCACTCAGCCCACCCCACAGACTAAACCTCGTTAGTCACTTCTCTGCACACTATTTCCAATCATGCATGTCCTTTGTTACACTGATTCCTCCACAAAATGACTGAGCCAGATGTCTTCTGTCTAACTTATTGAAATTCTTATGTCAGTCTCTCACATTTGTCTCTGTGTGTGTAAGTACAATCTAGTCTGGAAAGTAGTTCTAGGGATACAGATTAGAAGGCAAATCTATGCATGTCTAATATCTGTTTCCTTAAAAATATATCAGGTTCTGCTTCGATTTTTGGACGTTATATAGATCTAAGATTTAAACTATCTTTATTTGCTCTTTTTAGGGTATCCAAGGAGCTCCAGGTTTACCAGGCCCTCGTGGGAAACCAGGACTACAGGTTAGATTTGTTCCACCTGCATTTACAAAGATTTATGTAATAATGTATGTTCAGTTATTCACTTTGCACTTTTTTACGTGAGAGTCTATTCAATCTATTTATCTTACTACATTTCCTCGTAGAAGAAGTTTACATTTCAAAGTCCCCCAGTTAGTCAAAAATGGAGTCTGAAAATGAGTGAAGTTGTTTGTTGCATGAAAACATGTATAACAGTGGCCATCAATGTGCCAAAAAAAATCTGACTAAAACAAAAACAACTATTTTATTATTGATTGATAGGTTCTTGTCTAATTTTCCCTTAAAATGAGACAAAATGTTAAAAAGTGGTTAAAATAAAGATAATTTTAAATATAAATATGTTTGGATTTAATAGTTTTTAAGATGTTTGCCTGAAAATAAAACCCCTTTTTCTTTCCAATCATTACAAACTTGCATAAACTATGCATGGGCTTTACCTGGAAGTGTCCCATTGGATCAAAAGAGAGTCCAGCTGAGCTTGGTTTAAAACATTAATACCCTTCCTAAGACTCTGGGAACATAGAGTGAAATTTAAATACAATTCAATTACACCTAATGAAACTATCAGATGAATCCAGGGAAATGCATGAGATAATAGCATCGCAATTCTGCCCTTTAGCACAATGCTGGGACAATTGTAGTTCATCATATTCTGTTACTATTTTAACAGGGAAAAGTAGGAGAGAAAGGTCCTGATGGAGCACCTGGACCACCAGGCCCCGAGGTCTGTATCTGCATCTTTAAATGCTCTGTTAAGGATGTTTATATCCACTTTTAAAAACAGAGTTCAGTTCTCTTATCGCTTGTTACAGGGTTTTCCTGGTGACATGGGACCACCAGGAGAGAACGGCTTCGAAGGACCAAAGGTGAGTTAAACCATCCTCTTCACACACTCATCTATCAATAAGCATGATCTAAAATACAAAACGAAACATCTAATTTGCCTCCCTGTTATTGCTGAAGCACAGCAGTGATTTCTTCTGGATGGTGAAGCCATGATTCAGCTTCGTATTTGTTAGGATACTGTGAAGAATGTCAAATTACACTTTAGCACTAATTTTACTCCTTTTTTACTGATTAAGGGAAAACAAGGAGACAGAGGTCTACCGGGGCCACGAGGGATACCTGGCCTAGAGGTAAAACTGACAGACACTACCTCATGGCAGCAGCCTTGTTTTCAGTGAGTGGCATTTAATATCCCTGAAACAGCCGCGCTGAGATCTGTGCCCTCTTTTTCCAGGGAGACGAAGGTCCGATCGGGCCACCAGGACCATCAGGACTTGACGTAAGATAATAAATAGACAGGATTTTTTTGGGACAGTAGAAAACAAGATAAAAGGGATAACTATTGAGCTTTTTTAACCACTAATCTCTGTTTTTTTTTAATTTCCCACACACATACGAACTAAAATTATTTCCTCTAATGATTTCATCTGATCCGTTTTCTTCTACTTTGCAGGCATTACTTCTGCAGTAACTAATAATCCCACTTTGTTGATATTGTATCCTTTAGGACAGATTATTTTTGTAATTCCTCTATTTGCCTTGCCTTGCTTTTTCGTTTTCTTAATGCATGTATTTGGTCTTTCTAAAACGGAAAGTTGGAG
Source organism: Jordanella pulchra (assembly GCA_034780135.1). Taxonomy (NCBI): domain Eukaryota; kingdom Metazoa; phylum Chordata; class Actinopteri; order Cyprinodontiformes; family Cyprinodontidae; genus Jordanella; species Jordanella pulchra. The sequence continues at coordinate 20,271 of JAUZNJ010055155.1, read as the reverse complement.
TTTTAATTGTAACATTGCTAAAAAAACAACAAAAGAAAAGTTGGTAAAAATAGATCCCTGTGTACTGTTGTAAGTTTAAAAAAGGTGCACATCATTTTCAAAGTGTAAAGTATATGTATGTTTAGTCAAATAAAAAAAAAATCCCTTTAGAACTGCATGCTAATTAACATATAAGATTTAAGGTAAAGTATGACAAAAATGTTGTACTTGCATCCAAAAAGCAGCATTTTTCTGCAGGGCAGGGAGCAGATTTATGAAAAGAGGAACAAGATGCATAGCAAAAGATAAACAAAATGAAATGCTTGCTCTCAATATCTTTACTCTTTGCTTTGTAATTTTAGAACTCATATTTAATTTTGCCCACTAAAGTTCACTGCGTCTCATTGAGATATTTTTCAGGTAGCAGTGAAGTGATACAATATATTTCTTCCCTCTGAAGATGAAATCAAAAGACATGCTTTCTTTTTTATTGATGCTGCTACAGCTCTCTGATTATTATTTAACCGCATGTAGTTATTCACTTTGGTCGCCAGGGGGTGATAACTGTCATCACCATATTCATGAATGGATCAGATTTATAGCTACTATAAAAGAATAGCTGGACTATTGAAATGGATCATTGCAGAAACAGATTAATCTTGTATTTTACTTTCAAAAGTTTTAACAGGTAAAAAAAAATCATTTTCTCTATATATGTTTTTAATATAGGTTTGCAACGTAATTACTATTCCAGATACATCATGTGAATCTTCTTTTCTTTTTCTGCTCTTTATATCAGTCTAACTCGCTCCTTACTTGCCCACTTTCCGCCCACCTGCTTGTCTCATAATCTGACTTGGTTTCTTGTCCTCAGTCTGAGTGGAAGTACCTTTTGGCTCCCGTGGGAGTCGTGATTCATCTCTGGCCAGTTGCCAGACGTAGATCTGTACCTCACTGCTCTAACACATCCCCAGTCCTTGCTTCTCTTTTTTACAACTCATACAGATTTTCATATAATCTTCCTTGGTTTTCCCTCTTTGGCATTGCACCTTTTGTTCATTATTTTTTATCCGTTTCGTCATAAACTTTTGGACATTCATATAAATCAAGTACCAGGAAGTCACAAGTACTGGAGAGCAACTATTTATCTTTATATTGCAACTTAAATTGACATTTATTGCCTGTTTGATTGAAATAAATTGTTAGCTAACAATATTACTAAAGCTGCCAACCAATGTGAGCTGAATCTTTGGAAATACTGAGTCACTCAGTCTCATGGAGTTTGGCTGAGATATTTCTGACCTGGAGTTATTGCTGGTTCAGAAGAAAAACAAAGCTTATAGTCACTGAACACTTAGACAGGCAGTCTTTCTAAGTGTCCTGTCTGCAATACCTGCCTGTTTGGCAGACGATGGCTTGCACGCAGGAGATATTTTACACCCCTCCTCCTCCTTAAACTGTGCATCCTGTAAAAAGACCCATTACACTACTGAGAGTTTATAAATATTAACTATGTGCTCAGTGAATGTCTGTTATTCACAGTTCGTAATTCTTTGGCTGTTGTTTTTTTTCAGGGTAGAATGGGAAGAAAAGGATTTCCTGGGAAGGTTGGCCCAGAGGGAGTGAAGGTGAATAAATTGTAACTCATTTGCCAGTGCTTTCGTTTTTTGCAGGATAGATGCACTTTTCGTGATAACTTCATGAATAATAGTGGATTTGCATCTGCAGGGAGAAGCCGGTATCCCAGGAAAAGTTGGTCCCATGGGAGAAAGAGTAAGAATCCCTGACATTGCCTCTTCCTGTGTTGAATGATGGTACTTTTTCCCAAGCTACTTATCCATTAGACTCTTTCCATCCATCCATCCAACGCTGAGTCTTTGGTTTTCAGGGCTTAGTGGGTTTCGTCGGACCTGTGGGAGAGGCAGGGCTAGCAGGAGAAAAGGTAAGACAAATGGAAGAAAATGGAAAACAAAGAGGTTACATTTGTCAATTTTGCCCAAAATACATTCATCATCTTAAAAGTAAGTTTTATACTTGTGCATTTTAGGGAGATCGAGGGGAGATGGGCCTTCCTGGACCACCTGGAGTAAAAGGATCAACGGTAAAAAAAAACACTTAAAGGCATCTATTTTTTAAAATTATGAGTGCCGCTAAACATCTGAGAATGCTAGATCAGGTGGAGGATGATTTGTCTGTAAACCTGTGATTACTGTGTCTCATGATAACCAGCTCTTCATCTCTGCTTGGCCTCAATTTTACTCCCTACACTGCCACCTACTGGACAGCTAGTATAAGATCTCCTAAAACTCCTTGAAACCGGCATGCATGGTCAGTTGTCAAACATAAACGTGGAGGGGGGTTGTAAGAAGATTTAAGTGAGATAATAATACCTGCATGCAAGGGTTCCTTTTCTTTCCTAAAGGTATATCACTGAATTTCTCTTCAGGGATCAATAAAGTGTATTTGAGTTGAATTGAATTGAATTGAGTTGAATTGAATTGAATTGAATGTAGAGAGATCTTTGGTCATAAAAGAGAGTAAAGAGAGCATATTATTGTTGTGGCCGTTTGTCTACCCACTGTTACAGCTTGTGTTAACTGAAAAACCAAACAAGTCTGGATAAAAAAAGTTGTAAAACTTGCTCAAACAAAGGAAGGCATTATTCCAGTGTAACCCTCACAATGATTTACCTCCCGGTTGGGAATTTTTTTTACCACAGGAAGTATTTAATCTTCCTGAATGCCAACTGATCTTCCAAGAAAATTAGGAAATGAACAGTTCTGCAAAAGCATTGGTTCAGTCCCTTGTTATTTGTAAATGGATCTTATTTCTGGCTGTTGGAGCTACAATCACCTCATTCCCTTAAGGTTACTTTTAATTTTGTGCTTTTCTTTAATTTAGATCTTTTTTTGTGTTAAATCTTCAAAAAACATATTGAATACATACACAAAGTCGTGCGTAATTGTGTTTGCTTTCACTTTTGTGCACATTGTAAACCGCATTTCACCCTCAAATTGCTTATTTTATATTCTCATTAACTTTGCTCATCCAGATATTGACACATTTTTTTCACTCTTCATCTTTGTAGAACAGCTCAATTTTAGATAAGCTGGATGAGGATGAAGTTTTGCTACAGATCATTTATTTAATTTGAGTCTGGACTTTGGAAATGATCATCTTCACAGATTATCATGCTTAAATCATTCCAATCGTCATGGTTTAGGATTTTTTGCTGGTAGGTGAGGCTTAGCCCGAGATTCAAGACTTTTGCGATTAGATTATCTCCCAGGATTGCTCATTATTACGCACTAGCCATTTTCCCATAAACTCTAACCAGAACTTGTTGAAATAAACTAGTGGCATGGTGGTGCCATCACCATGTCTCATACTGGGGACAGTGTGTCTAAGGTTATGTGTTGTATTGATTTTTCAAAACACAAAGCTGTTTGCATGTAGGTGGAAAATGCTTATATAGCTATTATATGTTGATTTGTTTGGAGTTTTTTGCTTTAAAACATTTCCCCTCACTTTGTTTTAACTGTTTGTTCAATCTGGAAAACAAGTGGGGGGGGGCACAATTTAGATGTTACCTTTGAAAAAGCTTGAAGTTTTTCAATAAAAATAACATTTTTTTAAATGTGGCAAATAGGTACTTTGTTGTATCTGCATTTTTATTTTTTAATAAACCATTCAGTGCACCAGGAGAGGAGAAAGATTTAGTCATCACTGCTGTTGGCCCACAGCCAGCGAGATTTCCCTGAAGACATTACCACTCGTACACATTCTCACTTAAAAGGAAGATCTCTGTTGGCTCGCTCCCCCGGCTCTAAAACAGAAACAGACCCTTTGGAAAAAAGAAGGCATCACTGAGAGTGAGAGGAGCTTCTAACAGAAAGCTCTTACTGTAAGCATCAATGTTTTATTTCTGTGGGCTCATGACGTCAGAGGTGCTTACTATGCTGTAAGGCCAGCAGTCTGAATGGACTTTATTGTTCTCAGATGTTCTGGGGAGTCTGACCAAAACATTCCCCATTATTCCGTTAGGCTTTACTAATGGCCTGCCCAGCAAATCAAGTACAATTGAAAAAAAAAGAAAATATAGAGAAAAGAAACCAGAAGTGATATGTTTTCCTATAGAAAATCCACTCCTCAAGCTGTTCTCTACCCTCTCCCATCCGATTCTCTTAAAACAATGCACTGACCCTATTTTCTAATGATGACTGTCTTTCCACAGAAGAAAAGTTGAAATGCCTTCCTTTAGCCAACTATGCTTAGTCTAGTGGTTTTGGACTAAATTAATCTTAACACATCCTTAATTAATTCCAAATTAGAGAATTAGCTTCAGAATAAACTTGCAGCTACTTTTCACCCAAAACTTTATGTATTCTTTGTAATTCATAATCCATAAAACCTCCTCAAAATAATGTGAGTGTAAGTTTGTGTTGTGTTTTATCTGTTTTGTCCGTTTGTGTAAAACAATAGGGTCACACAGGCACCCCAGGTGAAACTGGACCTGCTGGACCACCAGGAAGACCAGTAAGTCGTTGCTCCTTATTTTTCCCAATTTTTTAGTAAAAAAAAAATAAAATAAAAATCTTGCAATGCTCTTTTTACTACAACTATAAGTTTAGCGACTGTAGACAATCTTGCTCTGTAGGACTAGTTTTCCCAATATGCTGCAGTGGTTTCCTGAGGATTATAGACTGTGACAGCCTCCTGCTGAATGTGCATTATCCTCCTGTCAGTCAAAAACCCAACACCTAATACCAATTACAAGCTGCTACCGGCCCCCCCCTCATCTCCTTGGTGTCTCTTTACTATGGCCATGCTTGGTTTAGAACAGGCCCTGCGCTGGTTCAAAGCGGGGGCCACTGAGCCACCAAAACAAACATAAACATGGAGCTATGGGGGCAGCAGGATGGGATTCCTGAGCAAGCTCTTTAATTGGTGTGAGTGACAGATCTAGCAACAAACCCTATACTGTGTTCCTGAGGTCACGCTGCTCCCTCCCTGGGGTCAATGGCTAGGGGGCCCTCTGGTCCTTCAGTGTAAACCTTTGTTTTATCTTTCCATCCTTTTTTTCCCATCCCCTCTCTTTCCTCATTTATCCCCTATTTTTTCTGTGTTCATTAGGGCCCTCCTGGAGCAAGTGGGCCAGCCGGTACAAGAGGACCCAAAGGCTTGCGGGTAAGTTAGAGGGTTCATGCAAGCATTAATTGTTGTCTCCATCCCTTAAGGCCACATCCTCATACAGTTTGGCAAAAGCAAGTTTGTGTGAATGCTGGTATGTTTGTGTATAACAACAATATGCTGCTTAGGCCTGCTGCTAGAAAAACTCAAGAACGTAGGGAAGTGATGAAGAGCTGCCAGAGGTACATTTGGTCATATTATGACAAAAATATGAAAGGCCAGTTATGAGGTAAATTTAAAAGTATTACAGGATTGTGAGGTCATTGGAAAACAACACCTGCTTTTATGTTTTTCTAGCAAAGAAAAAAATTGAAACTTTGTGGAGTGATATAATATTCAGCTTCCCTGAGTCAATATTATTCAGGCAGCCAGTCAGACACTACAGCTTGTAATTTTGCAAGGCAAATGATGCCCTTCCTGACACCATCAGCTTTTAAACCCATGTCCCTTATCTCAAACACATCTACCCCACAGAGAGACTCAAAGCAAATACACTGATGATATCTTTCAACTTTGGAAGCGACAGTTTTAATTCAGTAATGTTTGTTCCCCGATTTTAAGGTAAGGATGAATAAATCAGCCTAAACACCATTTTATACTTCTGTGATTTAAGAAGCTTAGTTCTAAGTGTGATGAGTTTCATTTTGTTTTGTTTTAGTTTTTTCAGTTGAATTTACTGTTACCAGATGAGAAGAAGAAAATAGCCCTGAGTGTCTTTTTATTTAATCAGAATGGCAGACTGGCCTTGCTGCAGTTGACTGGGGCACACTCTCTTCAGTCTTTTCTTTTTGTCCTTGTTAATATCAGCTGCCTGAGGTATCCAAGATTAGAAACATGAGTGCATCACTTACTCAAACTGCCCCTAAAAACACCAAGTGCTCCACCAGGCTCCATATGTAAAGCTGGATCCAGTTTAAAATTCCTGTATATTAACACCATATGTACTTTATGTGTTAAGCTGGATGTAGAGAATATACTATGACAGAAAAACATCTGCTTCTACTCAGATCCAAAACTTGCTGATTAATGTGAAAGTGTTGTAAACTGTGCAGGATGGCACGGGAACATAAAATAGCAGCTTCCTTTGCTGTCTTTGTTACCTTTCTCTGTCTTCACTATGCAGTACGTTTATAGGAAGGTGTGAAACTCTCAGGTATTTGTTCATGTTACAACCAAAGGTTTCACAGTGCTGTCTTTGGGTTGTGTGTGAAACATCAACGCTAACTAAATGGAAGGAAAAGTATGAATTCTTCTCCTGATTTTTAAAAATTATCTGAAACTGCTTGTGCATTTAATCATTTTTCCTAAAGTCCTCATCGTCTCAATGTTCCTCTTTTCTGCATTTTAGCACAACAATGAGCACACAAGACAGGACCAGGGACTAAATAGTAAACGTTTTTTTTTTTTGTTTTTTTTTTGCAGGATTAGGTTCTAAAATAATGTCCTAAAATGTGCAATCTGAGCATTGTCTAATTTATTAGCTGAAAACTCAAAGAGTGTGACTCCACCCCAAAGGTAACAAGACATAATCATCCATCTAAAGAGACAACAAACAGCATATTAAGGAAAGTATAATCCAAAGAGGCAGCTAGAATATCCTCTAAAACTCTGCAGAGATCCACAGCTCAGGAGGGAGAATCTACTTTTCTTATAGAAAAAAAGAAAGAAGTCTCTGTAGAAAACATACAAAAAAACCATGAGATTTCCTGTTTACAGTTTGCTGTATTCCATGTAAACAACCCAGCAAACATGAGTGAGAAGCCACTCTGGTCGGATAGGACCTTTTTGTTTGAATGCAAAGGCTTGGCACTGCATTCCTGTCCAAACCATCCCAATGGTGGTAACAGCATCATTCTTTGGGGATGTTTTCCTTCGGCGAGAGAAGGGACGCTGGTCTGTTGATGGAAAACTGGTAGAGCAATCCTGGGAGAAAACCTCCCAGCGGGACATTGACAATGAATATACAACCAAAGCTACAAAAGAAAGATAATATCATATCTGACTAGTTTATGAGGGAAGATGGACGAAAAAAACACAATCATAGAAGAAAAATAGCTAAGAAAGAGCTGGGCTAAGGTTTAGTTTCCAGCATGTCAGAATAGCTCAGAGGAAGTCTAGGCTAACTCCTCTTGGGAATTTGTGATAAGACTTGTAAACTGATGTCCACATGAGTTCTAAGACCAGTCTGACTAAATCTGATGGATTTAGCTTCATAGAAATTATATGTTTCTGTCTCTAGATCAAAAAAGCAAGTGTGAGCCTATTGCAAATAACCTATAGATGCATTTCATACCTAAGCCCTTATACTAACAAAAAAATCCAAAACAAAACTATCGGCAATACTTCTTTTCCCTGTGAGTCCCGTTTTTTACCTCTGTGTTACTCAAATCACAAATTTAAGATAAAGTACTGTTAATGTTTCAAGATGTGAAGAAAATTCTAGGAGTGTATGATTTTTTTGTGCTTAAAAACAACTCAAACTATGAAATCAGGCTTGTGGACATCAGACAAGAAGAATCCCAAAGGTAACAAACCATCCACTTTATCTAATATCTGCATCTCAACATATCTGGGACTAATGATCGTTCAAACAAACACATCCCTGTTTAATATGTACCATGCTGCAAAGCATATCCCTACTGCTCAGCATTTTGTTGTTGTTTCTGAGTTGGATTGGATTGAACGTGTCAAAATCATCCTGCTGGTTTTCATTTGTCTGCCTTTCTTGTTTTATTTCTTTCCATTTTTTTTCCTTTTGGCTTGAAGCAGAGGAGGAAATATTTCCCCTACTCATCAGCTAATCAGCCAATGTAAACTCAACCAGCGGGTAGCAGGTACCCCAGACAGGAATGTTAATGAGCAGTGCCCATCCAGTTCTATGGATAATAGGCTTATAGCACTTCAGCTATTGTTATTCCCTCTGGGCTAAACTCCTACTGTGCCTGGTCATCAATCAGTCAAACAATGGCTTCTTCAAGGTGATGTCCTGAGAAAACTGCAGGCAAAAAAACCTCTTATAGACACACAATAATTAACAACCATTAAGTTGATGGAGATTTATAATATATTTAGTGTTAACTGGTGATCCTTTCTTGAGTATCTGTAAAGCAGCATCTTCTAGGACAAAGCTGTGAGATTTTACTGGATGCAGGTGCAAAGCAGCTGGAGTGCATTGGTACACTGCCTGACTCTCATTTGTTTTTATTGGTCGCTGGTCTAGAAGAAGTTAAAGCAGTTTAGATTAATTATGTTTGAAGGTTTCATTCATGTAGTCTAAACAGTTAAACCGTGCTGATCTTGTGTTTGTATAAGTGTGAAATGAAATTAATGTCAGTGTAAGGGTCAGTTACTCTCACTGCAATAGGGGCCATTACTCTGGTTTGTACATTAAGTCCTTGCTTACATCCTCAGATCATGATTCAGAGCTTAGTGAGTCTTGCTTTTATATTTTTCCAAAGAAGTGGCATTGCAACTCACACAGTGCCTCTAACATGAAGACATGTGTTGTTTGTTTGTCTGGCAGTGTTACAGTGACCTCTATTGGTGAAGTGACATCTGTCTTGTTTTCTCAGGGAGCGAGGGGGCCTGATGGTCCTACAGGAGAGGTGGGGTCAGAGGGCAAGAAGGTAAGGGTGGTGGAGTTACTCAAATTAAACCCCTGAACTCCATATAACAAATTATAGTTTCATACATATGTTATTTCACAGACCTTATGAAAAACAATCTAAAAACATTGAAGCCAAACTGCATATATGTTCCTGTTTTTAAATACAGTCAATTTACCACTAATTATCTTCACCTTTCACTATAGGGTCCTGTTGGGCCTCCAGGAAAACTTGGCTTCCCAGGATCGCAGGTAAAGCTTTTGAACATTTTTCCTTTTTTCTTCACCACATGTAGTTTTCTGTTCTTTCAGAGCTTATGTGTCGTACCAGCAGTTGTTTGATTGAAAATAAAATGAAATATATTGAGCTTAACACAAAGGGTCATTTTTATCGTATTCCTCTAATTAAAGAGTGGTCTTTTATATTATATAAAATATTACGGTTTTATTACCAGGTTTATGTATGTGATCAGAGACCATATTTATTACTTTTTATTTTATTCTCATTTAGAGGATTTGTAAAAGCTCACAATGCCTTTTAACAATACTTTTATCCCAGAAATCCTCCCTTATTTCATCAGACAACAAAAAAAAACTCTTTTTGATTGGATTTTATTAGATAAACTACGATAAATAATACAAGTATGCATGATTTACATGACTTAAACTTACACTTAACATTTGGGATTTACATTTTTAATCAGGGGGGACTGAATCAAATGAAAAATAGAACAAGAGACACCCATTAATCATTTTCTTCTCTTCTCTTACATAAATTCAATACATTGAAGATCATATGGGAAAAAGCTCAATCAGCATCAAACTTTTGCAGGACTCTGTATTTGTAGTTATTTAGTAACTCTCTCAATATCTATTTGAAACAAGATAATTTTTAATTCCCTCCTTTCTCATTACAGTGTTTAAGTTGAAGAAATAATTTTCCCAACAAGTTTGATTTCAACCAACTCTTGTTTCAGACAAGTGACTGTTGTTAATCGTATCTTTATTTTGTTGCCCCAGGGAAAGATCGGAGAGCCTGGGGACACTGGGCCTAAAGGTTTTCCTGTAAGTTTAGCATCTTTCTTTAAGGAATTAAAAATCATAGATCAGTTACAATAAACTACATGCTCAATATATTAATAATTCAAACACATAAGGTGTTTTGTTAACTTTGTAATTACTCAAAGCATATTTAAACTCAAATAAGTTAGAGGTGCAAGGCTGAGATGTTTTGGATATTTGCTGTGAAGAAATTATGGATTTATAAGTCAAGTAATGTCTTAATGGAGTTATGAGAGATAATCAGGGGTAGAGATTCTTTTTTACAAAGATGCTTCATGGATGGATTCAAGGAGGATTTACAAGCTGTTACTGTAGCTGAGATGGATCCATTTTTAACACCAACGGATGGTCATAGTCTACTTTAAAGGCCAAAGCACAGAAGAAGAAAGTTCCTTAAATCTAATTCATAATGTATCATCATACCTGCTAAAAGAGAAACAGGATTTCATGTTAACGTTTGCGTGAAAATTGAGTGATACACTGATGTCCTAAACTCAGATTGTTTCGTTTTCAGGGTATCCAAGGGCCTTCTGGACCACCGGGGGACAAGGGGATAGCTGGGGACCCAGTATGTTAAGACTTTTAATTTCTTTATGACTCCCTTTTATCATTTTTTTTACCTCCAAATTAACTTAATGGATTTTAATCTCTTTTATTTCTGCTTGCTGTGTTGCCACCCTGCCTTTGTGATATCAATCTAGTTCATTAAACATTTCATCCTACATTTTTTTGTAAACCTTAACTCAATTTATAAATCATATAATTGCTGACAAATGCTTTTCATGTTTCCTTTGATATTTAAATATTACCTGTGGTTATGAGCTTTAATTATTTAAGGTTGAAAGTTCCTCTACAAGATAGCTAATCTATAAAGATTTCCTATGAGAATGTAGACAGAAAGGCAATTTTGACATGTTTTGCTTCCTTTCTTCCTTTCTTCCTTCCTTGCTTCCTTCTTTATTCATTAATTTATTCATCCCCTTGTTTTCCTTCAATGTGTTCCATCCTCTATTTCTGTTCATTGTTATTAATTTACACATTCATCCAAGTATTAATTCATTTATAAAAATCCTGTGTTTAGTCTAGGTCCTTCTGTCCAACTTTTGTTAGGGTTTTGTTTTGACCTATATTTCCAGTTTGTCCTCATTCATTCTTTCTTTTATTGATTGATTTATTCATTCATTTGGCCTGTTTAATGTCCAACTCCTTTCTTCTGTTATCTATTAAAAGTCTTTACTTTTGGACTGCTTTAAGTCATCTGGGGATATACTATGTTTTTAGGATCCAGAAGAATAAATAACCTGCTTATTATGTTGGCTAGATCATCAACAGGCTTAATTTATACATTATCTGGTTGTTTCTCTGTTTTCTTATTGTTTTTTTGTACATGTAGAGCTATATCTGTTTTCTTGAAATAAGCAACTTTCAAGCAACCATAATTTCGTCTGCAGGGACCGCCTGGACCACCTGGAACTTTGGGACTGTTGGGAGAACTTGGACCCAAGGTAAGCTTAAGCATGATACCATGAAAAGCTAATACTTGAAACTATTTAACTTTTTTATAGAATTTCCGAATGCTTCAGTGCATTTCATTAATTTTTAATCTGCAAAACTGTGAACATGGGACCTAATCTAAGAGCTAAGAACCCTAATGTGAAACGTTACATTGCTTGTGCAAACAAGTAATTGCATGTGCAATTAGTCGTTGTGTTGGTAATACAAATCGATGTAGAGTACACTATTAAAATTAGGATTTTGAGTGAGTTTCTTTCCGTCACCAGAGTTGGGGAGCATAGAGGGAATTTATTTTACTGATCCCATAGGTAGCTGCAGTTTGCAACAGAAGCACTGTACAAAGATAGCAGGTGTGATGAAAAGTCGAAAGGACCTTTTCTGTTTAAGTGAAAAAGAAAAAATACTCGGGAGTTACTACCTATAAGATGACATTTGGAAAATAAATAATCTAAATCATTTTAGCTGTTCTAACCAGTGAAAGTCATTGAGGATACTTATGAAACCAATGTCTTTCAGAAACATCTGCAACATTATCTTTTTATTTGTTGATGTGTTTTTTTTTTCAAGAAGTGATTTTGTTGTTGCCTTTTTCTTCAGGGGTTCTTTCTTTGCATACATTTGGCTTTCTGGTACAAGTTGAAATGACACCAGTATTGTAACCACTGCAGACTATGTTTTTTCAGCACCACTGGTGTGTGGACAGCAGGCATAAGATAGTAACATACTAAGAAGTTCTTTATTTCATAATATAATACAAAAGCACAGGAAATATAACTTGTCCAATCAGATCTTTTTCTGTTTTCTTCAACTACAATCCTTTCTGAAATGACTTTGCTTGTCATGAATGATGTTGAAAGATTTCTTTATGATGCGAACTTACATACATGTATTTCTAAACGGCATCACCTGTTGTTTAAAAAGGACCCGGAACCAGGTTTGCATGAGTCCTAAATAAAATGGGAGTCAGACCTCAAAGTTACAGTGAATTTGAAAAAAAAAATGTGGAAACAGCCTGTCAACTATTATTGATACCCGATAAAGATTGATTAACCCTTTAACGGCCTTGTCCACCTCCAGCCTGCCTTTTTCAGTTCAAATGGTCCACCGTTTGTTTAACCAGGCAGTTAAAGGGTTAATGACAATTTTCTACATACATACTCCAGAAAAAAATGCATTCATTCAAATCTAACCTGTCAGAAAGGGTTCAGATGTGTCACTGAAGTTGGTTTCTTTCTGCATTGTACCTGGCTGCGTGTGAAAGTTAGGCCTTTTATGGTGTGATTTCTGTTCAACTTTTACCAGGATCACAGACGTTAATGTTCCACTGGATCCAGATCTTTTATTGGGGAATTTTACAAGTATTCGTATGACCGCCCTCATTTTATTAGCAGGTGGTCTGTTGAGATGAACTTGATGTTATGTTTGTGATTAAACGTACAAATGGGCGAATGCAAGGGAGCACAACACTCCAAAAGTCTCCCATCCTGAAATGTGTCCCACATGGCTAGAAAGCATACCCAAAAAAGCTGCACTGAATTACACATTTTTCTTACACCTTTGCCTTTAGAGAGCAAACACACACACACAGAAACCCTTTTTTACAAAGAGTTCCTCAGGCATTGGTTTGAGACATATCTGGGAAGGTTCTCAGTCTTTCAGGTCAAGGTCAAGCTTGGAAAGTTCAGTTTAGGCAACTGAACATCTTCTAGAAAACTTCACATCCAGTTGCCTAAACTGAACTTTCCACACCTAGATTCAGACAGTTTTTTTTAGTTTGTTGAGAAATCCAAACTTCACTTTTTTTAAAACTACCAGTGTAAATGTTTGGCTACAGATTACGTGTTGGAAATATGACCCTTAGCTTCTTCCAATGATTTCATCAAACTGATATATCTGGAATCTCTCCTTTTAAACTATTCAGCTGCAACTGAAATACCTACTTTATTGTAGATAATAATGGAACTTGGCAAGTATATATTTTTAACATACTTTGGAACTAGTCTGTCATTTTGAATACATTTATTTATAATTTGATGTTATGTTATTTTCCCAGGGTCCTGATGGCAAAGAGGGTGAACCAGGAGTTCCAGGTGAAACTGGGCCCAAGGTGAGCAAACAAAGTTTTATGTAAATGCTTCATTAATGTTATTCCTTTACTATACAGTAACTATATGCTCTTTCTTTGAATTGCAGGGGGGCATTGGACTGCCAGGGAACATTGGAGAACAAGGATTGATAGGACAGAGAGTGAGTTTTTCTGAATTATTTTAAACATTATTAAAATGGTGGGGAATTGGTTCATTCTGTAGCTTTGTTTGTGTGTAGGGGGTGCCAGGCCTAGAAGGTGAAGCTGGTCCAGCTGGTCCTGATGGAGCCAAGGTGAACAGCATTAAATTCCACACTTTTTGCTGCATAATTATCTTGTTCAAGAGGTAAATTAAAAATCAGCTGTGTTGCATAGAATCCAACGATTTTTTCTTTTTTTTTTGTTTATCCAGGGTGAAAAAGGGGACATGGGTCAGGAGGGTGACAAAGGTGAAAAGGGTGAAACGGGACTTAAGGGAAAAGAAGGTCCACCTGGTAGTCCTGGACTCATTGGCGTCAGGGTAAGTGACACGTCTTTCTGCTTGACATCCAGGCATAAATAAATTTTTGTAAGCTTACTTTCTCAGATTATGTTCGGCATAGGTTCATTTAAGTTTTATGAATAAATTTTGTTATTTTGATTTTGTTTAAGGGTTCAGAAGGGAAGCCTGGTAAAATTGGTGAACGAGGGAAACCAGGGCTAAAGGTAATGAATAATATGAACTTATCTCTTGCAAAATGATCATAAGAAACTATAAATATTCACAAAAGAGCAACACAGACCATCCGCTTCATAAGCTTTCTGTTAATCTCGTGCTTTGCATGGTGCTAGGGCTCTAAGGGTCACCTAGGTCACCTTGGAGAAACGGGAACAGTAGGAGAGACTGGACCACCAGGATTTGTTGGGCCAAAGGGTTCCAGGGGAACTATAGGACATGCGGTAAAGTAGAACAGTAATGAGGAAGACTCTCTGAAAGCAGCCATTATCTGAACTGAAAAGAAACTTTAGATACCTTTCAGTGGATGGTGAGCTTAACTGCACATTTACTGCCTTCAGGGAGCTCCTGGTCGAATGGGTCAACAAGGGGAAACCGGTCTTCCAGGATATGAGGTAAGAAAAGCTATTCAACTTGAACTTTTTAACATTTTGTCACAAAAAAATCTTAAACCTTAATGTAATTTACTGACATTTTATGTGATTGTCAGACAAAAAATTGAAAGCAATTATGAGATAGAGGGAAAACAATTCATGGTTTTCATAACTTGTAACCAATAAAAATGTTTAGATAACTCTGAGCTAAGGCTGTTTATTAAAAGGGTTTAAGAGTTTGCTAGAGAAGAATATGTAAGAATAAAAAAATACACAGGGTCCGACACTCCAAGAAAATCTGACCTTTATGGAAATGTTGCAAGAAGAAAGCCACTGTGAACAGAATGGTACTAAGGAGACCCTCATAAGTCCTGCTAGAGACAAGCAAACAAGATATGGAAGATATTCTTCTGTTTCCTTGAGACCATAATGGGGCCTTTAAAAAATATTTAAACAAAATTCCAAGGGTTAAAGGATGTAGTGTCAGCATTTCTTTATTGGAAAGCTTGTCTGTAGGATGGAAGTGTAGCTGGTTAGAAATGAGAAAGGGATGAATGTTACTAAATACAGGTAAACTATGGAGGAAAATTTGTTCTAGACTTCAAAGTCTTGGGATGGAAGTTTATCTTCCAGCAGTGCAATAACCCTAAACAGACATGTATAGCTATTGTGCCTGTTTTGTTGATTCAATTTCAGTGAGAAGTGGTTCTACAAAGAATGAATTCAATGGGACTGAAAACAAATATACATTGATTGGATGAAGATTATGTCTAATTTTGTAAGGGACTGAACTATTTTGTTGCTTTTTGTTGTCCCTTTGTCACAGGGCCACCGTGGACCACAGGGCCCTATAGGGCGTCCAGGACCAAAAGGTGAAAAGGTACACCTCATTCAATTTATATGCAAAGTTAATCTATTCTTTTTGTGCTCTAAGTATGTTTCTTAGTCTGATCTCAGCATTAGCTGGACACGTCCCTCTTTAGATGGCAGGGTCTCCAAGGCATTCCAGTTTGTCCAAATTCACAACATTGAAATTGTCTTTTTTTCAGGGTGAGCAGGGTGATGATGGGAAGCAAGAAGGTCCTCCTGGTCCTCCCGGTCTCATGGTAAGTCGTCCTATTTGACTCATGCTTCTGTTTAGTTGAATTCCAAAATAAAGCAAATCAGAAAACCTCAACTTAATTTATGTATGTCCTTTTTTTTCAGGGGCCTCCAGGTGACAGGGGAGAGAGGGGTGAATCAGGAGACCCAGGTTACCAAGTAGGTACAATAGATTATCTTAAAAACACTTTTTTAGATGTGTTGATGTTTTAACCTTCTTTCAATGCATTTAGGGTCAAATTGGTTTGGATGGAGAAAGAGGTAGACCTGGAGCCCCTGGACAACCAGTGAGTGACTAAATATTTGGTTTTTATGCACAGCTGGATAAAATACAACATCCACTGATGCAGGTTTTCATGGTATCCTTTCATTTACAAAAAATTTTAGGGCCATGCTGGGCCACGTGGACAAAAAGGACCTAAAGGTTCCAAAGGAGATCAAGTAAGGATGTAGCAAAAATGTTTGATATCTGTAAACATCTTTGCAGTGTTAATAATTTAGAATTAGGGATTAAATATGTTTATTTTGGGGGTAAATTTACGACTTTTTTGATCTGAGTCTTGTGACTCAATGCCATATCAGTAATGTAGTTTAGTATGAAAAGAGGATGGACGCTGATTAAGTGGATGTTTTAAAGTCTAATTCAACTATGTTTACTGATGTAAATCCGTTCGACTTTTGGGAAGCAGGATGTTTTTTGCATTTGTTGTTACAGATGTTTTTTTAAGTGATAGACCACTCTTAGATACCGGATAATTAGACAAGTTAAACCACTAGTCATTTATTAGCATCACAACAAAACCAACAGGAGTATAAAAATAGAAACATGATGCAATTTAGAAATAGAAAGCAGGTAAAATAATCATACATTGATCCACAGAAATTCAGTGTTTTAGAAAAGGATTTGTAATTCAAATGTATTCACCCGTTTCACATTTCTGTTTTTGTTTTATTCAGGGTCAAAAAGGCAAAAAAGGACAGGCTGGACAAAAAGGAGCTAGAGGAACTGAGGTACGTTATCAATATAATGAGAGATTTCCAAATATTGAAGCTTGGTTCAAGAGGGGTACAAATCTGGTCTGGCAACACAGGTGTTTTATGCTGAAATGTTCTCTCTCTAGGTTTTCAAATTTTCCCTAATGCAGTTTTCCAAACAAAACAACAAAAAATGTCATTTTCCTATAATGAAAAAAAAATGTTTGTACAACAAGAAAAACATCATCAGTTATTAAGGATATTATTACCTTTCATTTTGTTTTGTAGTAAAAAGGACCAAAGGTATCCACTGACTTTTACTTTAAAGTATGCTACGGTGGAGCTAGCAACTCAAAGCAACTCAATTTTGTTGCT
This sequence comes from Jordanella pulchra, assembly GCA_034780135.1. Taxonomy (NCBI): domain Eukaryota; kingdom Metazoa; phylum Chordata; class Actinopteri; order Cyprinodontiformes; family Cyprinodontidae; genus Jordanella; species Jordanella pulchra. The sequence continues at coordinate 3,295 of JAUZNJ010055155.1, read as the reverse complement.
GAGATTAGACTTAATTCTAAAGAGAGAAAAAGAAAAGGTTTGATCCCAAAATGTTTTGATGTTTGATATATTTCTTTTAATAGGTTAAATGTGTGAGATCCTATTCAGCATTTTTTTAATGTTTTAAATGAAAGAAAATAATACTTATTTTTCAAACATTAACCAGACGAGTACCTTAGACATATATGGGTTTTCTTTTTTCTATCCCTACAAAAAAACTATATAAAGTGAGAAAAGTATTACCATCTCCTTAATTTAAGGCATGTCATGGTGTTACAAATATTAACTTTAGTGGATTTAGATTTTAGATGACATTCAAACATTAAGTTGTGTGTAATTGTGCAAGCAAGGATAAAAATCTAAAATATCGAATATATATTTATCTTTACACACCACCTTCTCATTTACTCCAACACCATAATCCAGTGAAGCCAGTTGGCTTTAGAAGTCATCTAATTAGTAAACAGGGTCAATCTGTATGGAATTTAACCTCAATATAATAACAGTTAAACTGACAAGCTTTGCAAGGAGACTATGAACAAGAAAAGTAACATAATAAAATTTAAAAAAAGTATGTTTTTTGAATATATTTGTAAGGCACTGTTACGGTGTGAAGCATGTACTTTCACTATGCTCTTCTGGTCATAAATCCCTTCTTTCTCCTCAGGGTGGGGGTGGCCCTCCTGGTCCCAGAGGTGTGGTGGGTCCAGAAGGACGTGAGGGTGTTCCTGGACAGGATGGAGTCCAAGGAAAAGATGGAAGTAAAGGCATTCCGGTGAGACTTCTTTAAATGTTTATTCTTAAGTCTTACCTCTTCCCCCCTGGACAAGTTCTAAGTATTTAGTAGACAAAAGTGTTTAAATATTTTGTACAAACAATTGACACATTTATAAACTGCAATGGTTTGCAGGAGACTGTTTTGGTTGCAACAATATTCCTCAAAATATGACTTCTTTTGCTCTACCTTAAAGCAGTGATGTTTGGATGAACTGAGGTTTTGTATCTTTGTTTTTGTCTCATCCTCATTCTATAATGTCCAGCTGAGATTTCTAAAACATATTGAACACATATATTTTTCTTTGATTCAATGTGATTAAAATCCTGTTGGATATCTAAATGCAGTCACTTTAAACCCTCATTACCTTCCTCTGTTGTGAATAGGGAGACCAAGGTGACGATGGAGCAGAGGGCCTTCCTGGTAAGCCTGGTGGACGTGGTAAAACTGGTGTTCTGGGACTACCTGGAGATCAGGGAGGCATAGGACCAAAGGTAAGAGATAAATGAAGCAAGACATGGAAAATATAAACTTGTTTGGTTGTCCTCATATTGGCATATTTCTTTAATGATAATCTAGCTATTGACTTGCCTACTTAGGGTGAGCAAGGTCTTCGAGGTCAAAGTGGACCATCTGGAAAAAGAGGTTTTAAAGGTGGAATGGGACTACCGGGAGCACAGGGAGATAGAGGACCTAAAGGCCAACCCGTACGTGTTAATCAGACATAGTCATTACTGTATAAACACTGAAGACTTTCTCTCCTGATAAATTAATCATTTTAAATTTTTAAGAGGAAATGCTTTTCTTAATTTTAATTATTATCTCCTTAGGGAGATACAGGAGAACAAGGTTTTCCAGGAGTTCTTGGAGTTTTTGGACCAAAGGTCAGTTCATTAAAAAACATCAAATCGTTACAACCCCTGTAACGATTTTAGGCAAAAGCTTTACCATCCCTCCATCCATCCATCCATCCATCCATTCATCCATCCATTCATCCAACTATTTTATCAGTACCCATTCATGCTTTACTGTACAGTAAATTGTTTGAAGTTCAAATAAGGCTTGAGTTTGGAAAGTATGGAATTTAATATAAAAAATATTTAGTAAGATAATCCCAAAAAGACATCAAGAGAGACACCAAATATTGCTTATAAATTATTGTTTTTAAAAACGCTCTCTTAGATATGCTGTATGTGTTTGGATCATTATTACAAATGTCTTTCCATATATTAGGAATTTCATTTTATGACAATATTCCAGTCCTTAACATCTAATTAAGTTTTTATCAGCAGCACAAATTTTAAAATACTTTTAAAGTCCTGTCAATTTATAGAGCTTTGCTTTCATTTTCAGGGGCCTCCTGGAGACTTTGGCCCAAAGGGCATACGGGGACCAAAGGGCCCACAGGGTGCAATGGTACACTGCTTAATAATCTAGACAGCTTTATGATGTTTTCCACTTCATTTATTTTTATCACCTTGTGTTTCTTTTATTTAGGGCAGAAGAGGAGTTGTGGGCCCTGTTGGTATTATTGGTCCCAGTGGAAGCGCAGTATGTATTACACCTTGTACTCTTTTATATGTTCTTTTTTTTTTACAACATTAATCAGTGTATGAATGTATTCCAACAGGGTCCTAGAGGACAAAAAGGCAACCGTGGCGAGGATGTACGTCTTTTTAAACTTGTCTCTGATCTATTTATAATAGTCTTTGCACAACGCTATGTATAAAAAAAGGAAACTGCAGATATTTTCCAGGCTAAATATGTGTCTTTATTCTTTCACCACAGGGATTTCAAGGTCCTAGGGTATGCTTTTACTTTCCTTTTTCTTTCTTCCAGTTGTTAAAAGTAATTTTCAGAAAAAACACTTTTATGAAATCAAGTTATTTTAAATAGCAAGCTGTGGATATTCTTTTTTTTTCTATTAGGGATCCCCTGGACCTCGTGGACGTCCTGGACCTCCAGTATGTTCCCATTTTTATAAATATGACCAAATTTGGCTACTGTTGATGAAGACTTAATATTTAAGTGATTTTTTTCCTCTCTTCAGGGCCCTCCTAGAATCCCTCTTTCATTTGTAAGTCATGCTAATAAACATTTTTTTGCTTAAATCCAAAAGTTTTTTATTTTAATTACTCCAGAGATTATTTCCAAAAGGTTACACTCAAACTCATGGAAAGAATAAACATATGATTTTTGTTCTACAGGAAGAAGATGGACTTTTGTTTGTTAATACACCTACTCCTGACAAGGCTAAGGTAGGTCAAAGTTTTTAAATAGTGCACCAATCAAATCAGTTTTTTTGGGATTTTTTTGCACTAATTTACACTTCAAGGTACTTTACAGAACCATCCAATCATACAGACAGATTGGTTTTCTGTCTAAGGAAACCAAACAGATTGCAGTCATGGATTTATAAAATTCTCTCCTCCTGCCCCATTTTAGCAGCTGGTTATATGATTTTTCTTTATGATGGACGATAAAACCTCTCTCTCTCTTTCTCTCTCTCTCTCTCTCTCT
>JAUZNJ010055144.1:0-29283 GCA_034780135.1 Jordanella pulchra | reverse complement strand
AGAGAACCTATGATAAAAATTACAGTCTTCTACATGCTTTGCAAGTGGAAAACCTGAAAAATCAACAGTGTATCAAACACTTGTTCTCCCCACTGTATATCCTATCCTAACAAAATGTAGAGCATGTTTCTGGGAATGAGACTAAAAACTTCAAAAGGATAAAACAGAAAACATTGGAGAGCTCTCAATAACCTTCCTGTTATCTACTAAAAGTCTAGCCTGGCCAGCCAGACTATTCTACTCTGTGCACACAGCAGGGCATTAAAAAGTTTTCCCAAGTTGACTATTTGACCATTTGAACTGATGCGTCGTACCATCATGGCATCACATCAAGTTGGGGCGCCCAGGGGAGCAGGGCAGTGCAGCTAAAATGCCCTACAACACGTATTACTGCAGCAACGGTCTGCAGTGTGTGCTCTACTAAACCCAAATAATAAGCTAATAAGACACCAATTTTGCATAGACAACTTTCAAGTTGTCTAGATGTGAAACAACTAGCCTAATTAAGTCCACAAGTAGACTTGTTGGTGGATGCCCTTGTAAACTCTTGTAACCCTTGTAATCAGATAACTACAGATGTGACACCAAAACATTTTTTAAACGAAAACCTGTGTGATTTTTTTTTTAAAAGAGCAGAGCAGTTAGAGTAAAGAAATGACAACTGACCAGCTAGCTTCTCATAAATGCTGATTTCTACCCCGTTTTTACATCTTTGCATCCCACCTGACACCACAGCAGATATAATTAAGGAGGATTAAACCTAAATCGGATATGAAAATGCATTTCTTTTAAACACATTCGATTCCACCCCTGGCTGCTAACAGCCCAGAGAAGCTACATTACTCACATGCGATAAAGGTGACAGCAAATACCCCTGTGAGAATGAGATGAATTCGCTTTAAGCGCTGACCTGATTTGATGATTCATTTTTGGCTTTAATATAACACAGTTTGACCTGCATGAAGGCAATAAAGTTTCCCAATTCATTACAAATCTGAAAACTACTACTACTTGACTTAAGAGTAAAAATAAAAAAAATACACAATGAATGAACCGGTACAGCTGAACGAGCTCTCAGAGACACCAGTATAAATAGATTCACTTTGAGCTGTCTGATAAAACAGTGGAATCCAAGAATATTAGTTCTGGGCAGCCTGCCAGTGTCAGCTCCTCCACAGATGTTCTTTATTCAGCAAATGTAAAGGAGAGGAGGCTGCTGGCTTCAGTCAAACATACTTCCACTGAGATGGTGAGCCCACCAAAGTAAAGATGCCTGTCAATCCAAACATGTATACTTTCCTAAATGGATAAACAAGAAAAAAAAAATACTTGAGAGTCATGTTTATTATCTTTCTTTTTTGAGTTTGTAATCAACATGATCTTAGAGCATGAAAATATTAAGCACCATCTTAGAGTTAGGTAAAAGCTGAGATAAAATTAATGTGTGTTAACTGCACACGCAAACTTCCACAGCTTGCTTTGCTTCACGCTGTTAATTTAGGTCTATGGTTTCAGGCACATTGTGCTACTTTCAAGTACACCGTGACTAAAGTTAGTGGACAGACATCACAGCCTGTGGCAAACAGACAGGAATGGCCTGTGTTTTTCTGCATTAGTGTTTATGTACATGTACATAATTCAAGGTAAAATGCCCTAACTTCAGGAACTAGCACCCAATTGTGCACAGATATGAGCACGGACCGGCAGGAGTGTTTCAAGGTTTTCTGGGGACAGAGACCTTTTTTTTTGTGTGTGTGTTTTTTAAAACAGGCGATACACTGAAACCTGATGCCAGATGGAAGAACGAGTTTCTAGTTCTGCATGTGCAAGTACAAAAACAGCTAAATTATCACTGAAATAAAACTGCCTTGGTGTATTTATCTCATCTTTGTAATATTTTCTCACTTCAACATCTAGAAAAGGTTTTCGGCTCCACTTAGCCATTACTTTTTAGAAGAAATCTTGAATCTAATTATATTTACAAGTATTTAAATATCTGTCAGTGAAAAGTTAAGATTCAAATAGGGCAGGAAAACATTTCAATTTCAATATATATAACAATATAATTTAGTTCAATATCATGATATGACAAATTAAAACACATTACTGATATTTAATATAGATTATATTGTAGGAATAAAGCATTGAAAATGATCAAAATTAAGAAATGTTTTATGATATATAATTTAGCAATATTAGTTTGATTGGAAAAACTTTTTTTTCCAGTTTTTTTACACAAATTCCTGATTAATTGGCTCACAATGAACACAGTGAAGCTGTTTTGCAGCTGCATGCGGACACGATGTACGTTCACATCTGAAGTTTTTTCCGCAAGTTGTTGGTGAAAACTCACTACCTGTGCACATAAATATACCCTTTCATTGTCTGGTAGCCATTTTGTTTCTGTGTTCCATCTAAGCAAGGATGAGGTGTCTTCCCAAGGATAAGAAGGAGAAGAACTACTGCATCCTACGTCACTGTATAACAGAATTTGTGACAACAGGACACAGAAATTTTTCAACATGCCGTTTTCTGTGCTAATCCTACAACTTAAGATCAACATCATGAAGTGCAGGAATTATAGCAGCTCTAAACCGACTCTTCCCCCTGAACTGTGGATCTCTACAGATCCTCCAGTAGGCCACTTTGATGACCATGTATTCTGTGTTGGACAGACAGTACTATGTATGATGTACAAAACTAGGGGGACTGACCAGCTGCATTTATACTAGAATTATGTATTAATCAATCCACCCCACTACAGCTGTGGCCACAATGTAGGTAGCCACCATCAGCGTTCATTAATGTGTGTGTGAAAATTGGTGAATGACTTAATGCAGCGTGAAGTGCTCTGACCTCCTTGGACATGTTAAGCATGACTTTGTTTACAATGTTGTTTATTTGAGGGCAATTGGTCGCCTTTTAATTTTTTATATATAATAACATTCAAGGCTAAATACAGATGGGCATCACTCTTTTCAGATTTCACTTTTTTATAGAAATAAAATACCAAAAAAACAAACATCCTTATCCTTTTGTCTCTATCTGCATTTATCTATCTATGCTTAACTAGAAAAATAAGTGCAATAATTGTAAAAATCAAGCTGAAGTTTTCACATCAATTCTTGTTAATTGCATTCACAGTTTTATATGACATATAAAGACATTCACCATTAAAGTGGATTTTTTTTTTTTTGCCCCACTGGTGAATCCATGAGTGATCAGATGAAACTACCTCTGAAGCCCACATGTCTATTAAAAACTGTTGCCTATTTCTCCTAACAGACAAATGTGCACATACTGGGAAGGGTGCCAGAGGGCTTTTGGACAGAGATGTTTAAGGCTGCTGCTTCACATACTAATGAGAATCCATTACTGTCTGAGTCCACACACTCAAACACACGCATCCACATCAACACATTCTCATTCAGCCCCACAAGCAGCTGGCTGTAGACACCCCTGTGTCCCTTATGTCTCAGTGTCTGCCAATTACAAAAGAAGTAATCAATTCTAGCATGACTGCGTCCAGGGAAATCGACTTCAATGACACCGGTTACATGCCTGCTGCCCAGGTACCCGACACCCATTCGACCGGACGGCTCTCTGCGGCCTTCCACCACAAGAACGAAACACACAAACCAAAGACGTGCTCATTAAAATGCACCGAATCATTTAGAGCTATTAAATAAAAGCGTATATTAACAATATAATTTTGTTGATGCATGGCTAGGGCTGAAACAATTAATCGTGATTAATCGATTATTGAAATAATCGTCAACTAATTTAGTAATCGATTAATTATCAACTGAAGTATAGAGACTCTAAAACATACATTTAGCTGACAGATTCCACCACTTTGTAAAAAATATATATAAATACTTTGGATTTAAGATTAAAAAACACTTTTTAATCTGTCAATAAGCTCTATCCAGAACTCCTCAGGTCGAAAAGTTTTACCTTCACCTGGTTTAATTCTGTAAAGAAATCTTCTATCAGGAACCTTTTACGTTCCGATTATTAATCGATTAATTGAAAAAAATAATCAACAGGGGAATGGATGAGCAAAATGAGCATTAGTTGCAGCCCTATGCAGGACCTTTATGAATTTGCTCAAGGTCTTACAATAAAATCATTACGTTTTCAGTTTATTTTTTTCTACTTTTAGTATTAATGCTGTAATTATGAAAAGGGAGAAAATAAAGAGCATCAATCAGTTTAAACATTTAGGTTATTCTGAACCACCAATAGATAACTCATGTTAATAGCTCCCAAAAGAATGCCTTTTTTATGTCAGAGTTTTATGGAGTATCTTATTAAAATGATTTATCTTTAGGCTTTTTATGTACATACAAATGTGAACACTGAAAACCAAAAGATTGGACTTCAAGGTAAGAAAATCATAAGTAGTAAAACACTAGAATGCGCAAAAAAAAAATAACGTAGACATAAAAGTAAAACATTCACAAGTAACCAACGTAATCATAAAAAGGAGAAAAATCGAACCTTTTAAAGATACAACAATAAAAATAAAAAAACAGGGATAAGTGTGTACTGAGGGAGCATCACAGCGCCACCAGTGGGCCTGGAATGGATACTACAGCGGTTTTTTTTTTTAGTGGTGCTGTATGTGTGGACACAGACTTTTTTTTAAATCTAGAGGTTTTAGTGACTTTATCCCGTTTTAATAGCAATTACTTTCGCCAAATAGGTTTTGTTTTCGGTCTGTTGGTTGGTTGTTTTTAATCAGCAGGATTACTAATTAAACTTTATTACGAGAGGTGTGCCTCCCCCCAAGGAAAAAAATCATTACAATTTGGTAATGATCCAGATCATGTGTGAGTTTTAGCTATAGTTGTAAAGGAGCCTTCATGTGGTTTCGTCGTTATGGTAAATACCAAAAGCCGATATGAAAATTGCACGTGAACATCCGCTTGTGTCGTAATTTCCATTGGAAAGATTCTATTATACCGAGTATATGTAAACTTTGACTTTTCAACATGAGTGCAGAGAAACAGTTCTGTATGCTGAATCATTACCTGTTTTGTTTATAGTTTATACAATGTTGTGACATATATTTTTTTAAATATTTCACCATTTAAACTTGTGTCGTTTTTGATATGACCGTTATGTTTTATTTTATCAGATGCTTGCTAGCAGTCAGGTGATGCGTTTGATGCATCCTTGTCTTCCTGTAGCAGCTGAATTAGGAAACCTGTCTTGCCATAACCTTTGGATCCAACATTTTTCTCATCTCTACCACAACAAAATCACTTGAACACAATGCGCTGGTAATTTCCAGTTTACAAGGAAAAGGATCATCTTTACCAGACCACATGAAGGCACCATTAGACAATTTTGCTGCTTGTCTGAGGTCTGTGCTCTCTGAGTGCTGAGGTAAATTTATGCTCAGAAAAAGACAAGACTTTAAGCAGATAACAGAAAGACATAATGTATCACAACAAAGGCCTCTGGCTGTTTATTAATAATCATAGATTGGGAAATGTTATAATAGCCTTTATTAGAGTAAAGGTAAAGTAGGCTGTCTTAGGAATAAAGAGACTAATGTTAAAGTAATGTTAGCTGCACTACTATAAGAAGCTAAACCAGTTTAGTAAATCACCTCTCAACTAACTATACTCCATCCCTTTTCTAAAGAAGAGAAAAAATGCACTTAGGAAGGTTGGCTTCTTTAACAAGGAGGGATTTATATGTAGAATGGTGACGTAAAATGAGTTAGAATATTAGGTATATGTACCATGTTTGCTAAGTGCGACTTCCTGGATTTTATTTTAAGGTAGATAATATGACGTCCATCCAGTGAGGTTCAAGTCGAGGCTTCTTGAGCAGAGAAAAGAATAACTTATGACCCGTCTTTGTCAGGACACCGGTGGGATTGATGATACGGTGAAGGTCAGCCGATTTAATTTCTCAACACTGGAGTTACAGAGTACCCTGTAAGCTTTAGTCGATGGTGTGATAAATATCAGCTATCAATTGTCTCTTCTTATCTCCATTCTTTCCTTTGTGGCTCGAGTTCTTCTCCCAACTCCTTTCTAGACACATTTTTGTTCATTTATCATTTGTCATGATGCCATTTTTTTTTCTCTGCTACAGTAAAGCTGCTCTTTTGCTGGAAAACTACGTCTTTTTATAAACTCATTAATATGGCAACGCACGTGAACACGTGCCGCAGGTTGCAGATAAAAGGTTCTGAGTTTACATCTGTTGATCAGCCTGGCTTCTACAGGCTGAGAACGCAGCGGGATAAAGGCTAATGTTTGGGTGTTTTTTGTTTTTGTTTCAGCAGCCTTTCTTTTTTCCCCTCTTTGTTTACCATAATGGGAACTCTGCTAAGTTAAGAGTAGCTTAACGAGAGATTCTGTTTATGTGCATGAGGAGTAAAAAACAGCTGGGTGTGTTTAAGTTGGAAAAACACTTTGCTTTTAGAAAAAGGTTGCATTGCTAAATCAATGTATGCTTCTCTAGAAGTATCTATGTGTATGTTAATGTGTTTCCAGTTCTACCTTTGGCCTCCTTGTACTCTTCACAAATCCTTTTGATGGCAGCAAGACCCTCCTGCTCATCCCTTCCACCTAAAACAGAGAAACACGGATGAATATCATGTCTGACAGTGCCTTCAAGGCTTTTTTAAAGGATAAAACATGCAGCATTTCTCTTATGCAACTCTTCATTTTATGAGCACATATTTCCGAACCGAATCCTTCAAATTAAAAAGGTACAGAGTAAAAGCTACTTGGTTTTAGGGAAGATGTGTCTGTTATTGATTTAAATAACTATTTTGATCTCACTACTAGAATCCTGTTAAAAATAGTGACCTTATATTCAAATACTTTAGATATAATATCAATAAAAAGTTTTAATGTAAGGAGTTTTATCACAGTGTTAAATGAAGAGGACAGCTCAAGGTCAGGTGTAATAAACGTCTCTCTTTATATGAATGTATCAATTACTCCTTAATTATTAGGAGCGTTAAGCTAAAATGTCCTCATATTCTTTTGGTTAAAAGATGTCTGTGATAACCCAGTTTGACAGGCATAAAATAGAGCTTTTTCACCAAGATACGAGGCTCCGAGCAGCTATTAGTCAAACACCTGGCATATCTTGGCAGGGTGAGAACTGTGTCCTTATAAAGATGTGAACAGAGAGCACAAGTGGCAAAAACTGTAAAATATCAGAAAAAAAAACCCACTGCAGATATGCAAGTTAAGTAAAATATAACCTTAAAAAAGATAAGCAGTGAATCTGAAGGATACATCTGGATTTTTAAAAGGATTTATCTTTTCAGAAAGGCATATAGAAATGTTTTTAATAAGGGTCTTCAAGGACATTCTTTGAAAAGGAAAAATCTTTTTTTGTGTGTATAAAAGAAATGGACAGACGGGCCAATGCAGAGATACAGTATATACGGCTGGCAGTGACTGCTGCGCAAGATTCAGCCTAACATTATTTAACAGTTCATGTTAATCTTTGTTTTCTGGGTAATCCACTTGGAAGTATCATCCCTACATTCATTTTAGTCAGAAAGGAAAAAGATGCTAACATAAAGTCAGAAAGAGGGAGATTGATTTCTCTGCTGCACCATAGATTACAATACAATACTGTATAATCACATTTTAACTCTAAAGTTACAAAATGTGTCATTAAAGTACAAAAATAAAAGGATGACTAAACTCATCTGAATTTAAGAACTTACCATTTTTAACAACAGATATCTAAAAGTGGCAAACTTCATGCGTAAAGCTGTGAAACAAATAGGTCCCAAAGCCTATAACCTACATACCCGATGAAATGATCAAGTTACTTAACAAAATTTGTTGGAAGAATTTGTTGAATATTGATGAACAAACGCATGAATTTTAGAAACAGCGACTTTTTCCAGTAAACCTCTACAAGGTAAAACAGGCGTCTCCTCTGTGGAAATGAACGGTGACGCTCTAATCTCGGATTATAACGCTGGGCTTTTCAAGGGCACGGCATTATTTGCCTGGCGGTTCAGTCAAGGCTCACAGATGCTGCTCCTCAGTAAGAAATGCCCCAAGGGTCGACCAGATACACAGGTAGCAGACAGGAGACGGTCGGAGACACTCTGTCTTTTTCTTTTTCTTTTTGAACCACTTGAACATTAAGAGAAATTTAAAGACAGACATTCATGACACAAAACACTTCTGGACTAAGATGTCTAGAAAAAAATCAGCAGATGAGAGATGAGACCAAAACAGAACCTTTTGATGTAAAATGCTGTTGTGGATTAAAGCAAACACATCTGAGCTCATCACTCTCATGGTGGACGACGATTGCGACAAGCTTCCTCCAACTGGGATGCTTTCTTTAAGCTAAGATATAGAAGCTGATTAAAAGATGAATGGAGTAAACTACCTTTTAAAATGCTCAAAGAGTTGGACACTAAGAGGAAGTTCGCCTTTCGACAGAACTAAATATACAGCTTGAAATAAAGTGTTGGGAAGGTTTGGTCAGAGTCTAAAACATCTTTTACTTTCCATCCAGACTAAATAAGATCAACCTACTTCCCAAAAAACAGCAAATATTTCAGCTTCCAGGTCTGCAAATCTGGTAGAAAGATATGACAAAAGGTTAAAAAAGAATGGTGGATGAAACGGGGCTTATTTAAAAATATATCTTTGATTTTTTTTTTCCAATTGTAGAATTACAAACCTATTGCTTTCCTGTCATCTACAAGCCCAGAAGAGTTTATAGCTGAACTATCACAAAATATGAAATGATCTCAGGGTGTGAAGGCAGTGGGATTACTGTGCCATTATACAGGAATATAATGTCTCATCCTAAAGAGAAAATACAAGGAAGAGAAAACTAAAAATCTGAGCTAGGTTTATGGTTATTGCTTGGGATATTTATCTAGATGTTAAAAGGAAAAAACTATTAGGATTTACTAAATAGCTGTAATAAAATCTTGATAGATGAAAGTTATGAACTTTGATCATTTTGCACCTCCTTTTGCCTGATATATATTTATGCAGCATAGACAGTGTTCCCATCTAAAACTGCAACATTTATAGAGGACAGTTTGACAACAAATCGTGCAGACTGATTTACAACTTTCTGAGAAGCGTGATCTACTAACAGGAACATTATTATCCGTCAAGGAAGTGAGTCTTAAATCTTGTGAATAAAATAGCTGTAAGAGGCATTGCAAGATAAGGAGAGTTTAACAGGCAGAGGGAAGAAGGAAACCTATTTATAGTGATAACCAAAACATTTATTCCTATATGAATGTAGGAAATATTCATTGAACTTTAGTTTTTTATCATTGACTAACGGCTGTCATTCAAATCACTACATTATAACTTCTAGATGGGATTTCTTTTGACTGCGAGTGGGAGCTAAATTACATGCAGGATGAATGCAGGTATGAAAATAAGTTTCTAAAACGGACAGCAGATTGTTTACTAACCAAAAGATTTGGATGATTTTCTGAATAATGAGCTTAAAAAAGGAGATTGAGGACTATTAATTTAAATTAATGTTCCTTATTTTTTATGAAACAATTTGCTTTCATATGTTCAATTAATTCTATATGTTCTATAGGCCTTGAAGTGTGAGAGTGAAAGTTAGAATTTAATGCAGAATGCTACCAGATGTTTTAAATTGTTTTGATAACAAAATTATATTTTAAGGAGGAAACGAAAGGCTTATATTTGAATCAATTTAACTTTCTGAAATGGGCCTACTTCATTTGGAAAAAAAAGTGAATAAATGAGTTAATTGTGTTTTTTTGAATAATACTTCTTCTAAGCTGAATGGCTCTTAGCGTCTTAATTTACCTAACAAGTCAAAGCTGACATTCTGTATTCTTTTTAATCCTCTGAATAAGAGAAAACATGGTCGTATTCTACTTTAAATTAGATTAAATGCTGTGTTTACTTTCTGTTAATCCATTATTTATCTATTTTTTCTTACATTTTGTTTTACCACTTCTGGTTTCAGGCTTTCCTCTGGAGTGAGGAGCAAAGATGCATTTTTCATCGGTGTGCATGGATGTTGTGAACTGAAGAGAATGTGATTAGTGAAATGTAATTTAATAACATTGGAATACAATAAACTCAATCTAAGACAGAGAAATTTGAAAAAAGAACATTTGAAAACATTAAAACTTGGAAGGATTTTGAAAAAAAAAGTTCAATTTGAAAAATATATGAAAAAGGATAAAAAAGAAAGAAAAAAAATCTTAGAAAACAGCAAAGTTACACTTAAAACCTTTTTTGATAAAAAAGTCTTTAAGTTTCTTTTCTGAATTGCATTTTTTTTTTCAAATTATCATTAAAAAAACAGGTTTTCTTGCAACAAAAGTGGAACAACATTCACTCTCCATTATGGCGTGTTCTTTGGGGTTCATGTTCTTTTCACTAATGTTTTAAAAAACAACTCATAGGCCTTCACAGACAATATACATACAGATGTCTCTAAGCTTACTTACTAAATTCTAAAGGCAATTTGCTGGTGTTATTTTGGGATACGGAAGTGGAAACAATGAGAAAACTCTTCAAAAATCTAGTGGTGAGGAAATTAGAAAGCCTTATTTTACTTTCATTTAACAATCACACAACTCTCTCCTGTTTTGTTACATGGCATCTCAATGAAAGTATTCTCAACTTTGCAGCTGTAATATGAAAAAAAATGGAAAAAGTACAAGGAGGAATATTTTTTGGTTGGCTCCGTACTGCAGTTTCAACTCTGATATCCCCCATCTTTTATTTGAGAGTGCAGAGACTCAAAACAAACTCTCCTCCTCCGCACAGGAGTGCTACGCTAACACTTCACCTGAAATATGCATCCACTCCATTATCAGAGCGGGATCCACTTTACCATAAATATTCACACTTCATGAATTCAGTTGGTGGATTTGCAATGTAGATACATGCGCAGTCATCAGCTGTGGGATTAGTCTAAAAACACAAAGGATTGCCCGAAGCCGCAATAGACACTTGACTGAGTTCTCCTATGATTTATTTATTCATCCGCAGCACACTCTTAAACATGGCAAATCTCATTATCGTACAACCAGAATTCTAGCAAAAAAAAAAAAACAAAACACCAGAGACTCAGACTTTCTCCTATGGAAGCCAAACACCCAAGAGGACGGAGCTGATCTTATTAAAGAGGAAAAACCTGAAGTCCTTCTGCTTGAAATCAAATAAATTTCACTGTTCACACATTAAAAACACTGAGATTTCTTTTTCATCCAATCATTATCCAATGTTGTTTGGGAAATTAAAATGTAGGATTATAAATAGAAGTTTAACAGATCTACTATTTTATTGTTACAGCTTGAATTCCTGAAAGGCAAATTTAAATCTGGATAAAACTTGCACCTTTTGATCTAAACTATGTAAAACACAATGAGAGACCACATAAAGTACCACCCCTGAAAGAAAAACCCAGAGAAAATGAAGCTCGCGCTACTACTTTACTATGTGGCAGTTTTATTCCCTTACACTCATATTTTCCTTGTGTGCGGTGCAGCTATCGACAGTGGCGCCTCACCCCTCTTTTATGGACAATCTTGCTGTGAGTCACAAATTGAACAGACTCAGGTTGAGGGTAGATGGGGAATGCTAAAGTAACCAAATGACAAGCCAGCAGGTGGCAGATGAGTCAAAATCACTTTCGATTTCCACTTTTTGTGTAGAAGCTCATGAAGCCCTAGGAGCTCAGTCACTTCATTCACTTGTAGCTTGCTTAATGGTTTGAGATGTAACAGTTTTTTGGTGATTTTTTTTCCCCCCTTTTTGTTTTCTGATTTGTTTTAAATACTTAACTGAGGTAAGAATGCAGAGGTGTTGGTAAATCTGAGCCAGTAAAGGTACTCTAGGATGATGCAGCAAAGGCTTTCTTGTGGTAGAATCTGTTCATTTAGAAATAAAACAATAGAAGCTGGAGGAGGTCTGAGGAAACAGGGAGGCCTTCTGAGACCGCTGCCCCGATCCAGTATAAGGGTATTATATAACAAATGTGAAACTAAAACATCCAACTTCTAATTTTGAAAAATTAGCAAAAAAAAAAACAACACAAAAAGCTTACATTTTCTTTTTTTTAATTCAATTAAAAATTTTTTTGTGCCTTACACCAAGTCTGTTGCATGGTGCATTAAGCTTGCTGACAACAATTTACTCATTCTGTAGTGAGGCAGATTGTGTTTTTGCAGTAATCAAGAGCTTTCCCAGCATCCTTTATAATTAGTCATGGTTAATTTATCCACAATTTTGCATTTTGTAAAAGAGTCTTCCGTTCTCAGAGGGTTAGAAAGTCACATTTGCAATAATAGAGAAGCTGCAAAGTCAACAGTTCTAGAAATTGTAAGATGTTTTCTTATGGTGCTTTTACACTTTTTGTTCCGTATACATTCAGTTTTGCATGTGAACATTTTATAGTTTCCATGTGTTCCAAAGGAAAAAAAAAAAAAAAAAAACATATACCAAACAATATGACGAGGACTCTACTGATGGAAAAATACAAACACCTATATTTTCTTTTTATTTTCAGAGTC
This sequence comes from Jordanella pulchra, assembly GCA_034780135.1. Classification (NCBI taxonomy): domain Eukaryota; kingdom Metazoa; phylum Chordata; class Actinopteri; order Cyprinodontiformes; family Cyprinodontidae; genus Jordanella; species Jordanella pulchra. Next base: position 16,739 of record JAUZNJ010055144.1, on the reverse strand, counting down.
AATTAATGCTTGACCCTCTTTTAATATCTGTGTGTTTATAATATAAACATGTCTTCATTAGAAATATAGGCAGTTCTTTACGATCCAAGAATAGTAATCAATATTCTAGAAAATCTCTTTTCATAATAGGGATCGTCTCTTCAGCTGTGTTTGACGATTATTGATGAGGAGCTTGATACTGTACCTATAATAACATGTGCTCCCAGTCTAGCCAGATGCCGGACCACCTCATAGCCGATTCCCCTGCCACCTCCTGTCACTATGGCAACCTTGCCATCTTGTCTGGGCATCACTGGTGGAGTCAGAAGAGGACAAAGATGTTAGAGAGAATTTAATCTCATATAACAATTCCTTTTAATTAGCATACACTGTTGATAGGCTGTAAAATCCATCTGGATTTGATTCTCACAAATGTTTTAAGAGGTAAAATCCATAACTTACAGGTACAATTTGCTGAATGTCATTAACTGTTTCCACATACTTGCAGATTTAAGATTTATATTATGTCAGAAGCAATTTTAGAAGAAATTATTTCAAATCAATCAAATGCCAATATACTGTATGGAAGTGCTTGGATGCAATTTTTGATTTAATAATATATTCTAGTTGTCTAGGTCTAAAGACTGTGTGTACAGGAAGCATATTTAGCCTAATGGATTGACTCTAGTGACTATTTGAATGAAATGAAAGACTAAATAACAAATTTTATTTTATTTCATACTGTGTTTTATGCAGGTTTAAAACGAACTTCAACAGTATAAAAGGAAAACTCTCAAATAACAATAACAAAGACAGAATAGATGATCAAATCCCTGAGGGAGCTCATAAAAAAAAAACTCATTTAAACTTACATTTTGAAAATGAGTAATTACATTTACCAACCCGCTGTGTGATCAGACACTTTATTTAATGGGAGAGTTCAACACAAACTCCGTTACTCTAAACCGAACTACGTAACAAAAAATTATTATTTAACTTCAAATCACTCTGAAATAAACAATTACGCTTCTGGGAGAAAATGTTAATGTTTTCTGTAGTCAGATGCCTCACCAGGCAACTTCGGCCCCAAAAGATCCCCAAAAAAGATGATTAGAGCTGTGTTTTATCTGTTTTTTTCCTGACCTAGCTAGCATGCTACCTTAGCATCTCATGACACGAGCGCTAACGGCTAACTAGATGAGCAGAATACTTCCGTTCACTTTCTGTGTGGCGACGCCACGTTACTGGATAAGGTCATATTGCTGAATGACTTCAACTTTTCTGACGTTGAAACAATAACTGGAAGGGAAATGAACTAACCTGGTAGTTTTAAAGGTGCGCTTAACAGCTGAGTCAGCAGGACCTTAAAGCCAAGCAGGTACAACTTGAAAGCAGATAGCAGACGATACCAAAGAGCCCACATCTTAGCCAGTGTATATCAGCAGCAGAGAAATCTGTCAATCTGCACCGCCGGAGTGAACCAGCCTTTGGGGTGGGACACGTTCCAATTTGAACTTGTCTATCCTCGCCTCCTTGCTGTGCTGAATGACATAAGATTTGAAGCCTGATTAACTTTGCTACTTTTTAAAATGAAGAGTAATAAAAAAATAAAAAAAAACACGTGATCCATTCAACTCCTCCATCCTTTGGCTGGTCAGCTAAAAAGGAGTGACTTAATAGAGGAGTCATTGCCTCTGTTTGATGATCCTTCTCTGTAGATCCTCCTCATTGCTTCCTTCAGCTCGCTGACTACCTCATTAACTGCTGCCAGATAGGTCACATACTTTAGAAGCAACAGTCATTTGACACTGCAGTCGGATCTATAATTTCCCCAGACAGGCTTTAAGAGCCTGACTGGAGATGAAGGAGCCTCTGTCCGCAGCGCTGTCTTAGATTTTTGAAGGACTGATGGTCTGGCAGTTAGCTTTTTCTCTCCTGGGATCATTTCAGGCTGTCACATCCGTCTGTTGTTAGTTACTGCAGGCTGGGATGATAGCTGTTACATAAAGCTTAAGCAAAAACAATACCGATCAACCATAACACAATAGCCTAGTTCCTAAGTAGAAAGTGGGAAAAAAGGTTTGAGTGTTTCTTCATCTTTTAAATATAAAAGTTTGAACTGTTGCTTACTTATTGCCAAATTTGAAGCACCAGGTCTTCTGGGGAAGGCTATGTCTTTAGCCAGTTTATACTTCCTCCTTTGTATTGTAAAACAGTCAAAGCTCAGTCCTTTTAGACACGGCGGGTAACTATTTCAAAAGTGCTGCTAAATGTGTATTTATGACCCTTAAATTGAATCAGGGGTGTCGAACCTATTGTATCTGGCCTCTTTGACATCATCAAGTCTTAAACTGATATCAACCTTTTGAATTAAATGTTTGATTTCATAATTTCTTTACAAGTGCTCACTACATTGGTATTACAACTTCCATTTATTTATTTGGTTTGTCAATTTATACACTTTAAAAGCACGTTTACCTCAGTTTACTTTTTTTTCCCCCGCAGATTTGTGCTGTCCCCTACGAGGCTTGTAGCAAACTGCAATCAGGATGTTATATGGCTTACTTTTAGTGCATGAATAGTGCACTAAAAGTGCATGAATAGTGACTTGTTATAGACTGATTCTTCCACCTCAGCTGTTAGTTAAGGGCGTCCAAATCCAGTCCTCCATTGTCTGTGTACTGCATGCTTTAGATTCATTCTACTTTATCAGACCTCCTGCAATCGTTTGAATCAGATGATAGACTAGACGATTTTAAAGTCTGGAATAATGGTTGCTAACATAATCCTGGTTTAAATGTCTCCTTGATTTTAGTCCTTCCTTTATCTTTATGATGCTGTAAGCTTACAAATGTTCTCTAGCAAACCTCCATGACTCGATCCAGATACCTTAAATCAGTAAGGACACATTACCTGTTAACTGGCCACACCAGAATAACCAATAATGCCTGAAAAAAAGACATAAATGAAATCACCTACTGTTCTTTAAACCTTGGGGGAGTCTAGCCTGCCATGTACTTTAAAGTCGTCATGATGGACAGTAGCCTTATTGTCCCAGTATGGGGGTACAAATTTAAAGCACCACGGCGGAAGTGAGTCAGCGGTTGCCATAAGTGTTATTCGAATAGTGCTGGCACTATGGAAGGAGCTAGGATGAGAGAGCAGGATGCTTTCTCCTAAGGATTTTCTCAACACTCATTAATTTAGCATAGGGACCACCCGATGTTCCTAGCCACCGCTAGGAGCTATGTGGTTGTCCAAAATCCTTTGCGTGACAAGACAGAACATAGCATAGCCCACCTTGTGAAGTTAAATATATATTATTACTGCTTGTGTACTGTGGGTGACACATATAAATGAGTTTTGGGTTTTATATCAGAGAGCTTCAGCTGTTAGCTACATTTGAGTAACTTGTTTTTTGTTGTTTTGTAGTTTTTTTTTCGGGGAGGATATAATACCAATATGACCAGCTTCATTTATGTTTGTATCCATCAAATAATAACCTTTGTAACACTGAGCGCTATCTGGATTCAGGACAGCAGTCCAGACTGCCTTTCCTGTCCTGGATATAATTCTTACTTTTGACCCCATGAAGTGAAGGGAAAGGAGCAATGAACAGGATGTAGGAGCTAAGATTTAAGGTATAAGGAAGGAGTGAATGAGTCTGTTTACTGATGAGGTACATTTTGATAAGGCTACTGTTTTTGTACTAGATTTTATTTCCAGGCATTAAGGAAAACTGTCTTACTTTAACTGAGACTGGTATTTACATGTTATTATTTTTACAGAAATGTGTAAAATTATATACCTTTTCTTTATGCTTTACAATCGTGCACTACTAGGAGTCGATCTTATAAAATGTGTGTTGTGCTGATCAATACGATACATTACAATTTCAGAATGTAATGAGGCAAAATGTGGAAAAATCCAGTCCAACTTTCATCCTATCAGCTTATACTTGATCAGCATTCTGAGCAAGAAGACTCAAGACCAAAATAGCTTTGATAATTCTCAGGTAATTCACTTTCAGGGCATTTTGCCTGAAGTGCTTGCAAAGTAAAACAATTAAGCATGAAATTTAGTCAACTGGATGAAGAAAAGCCCATAAAATCATTTGACACTTTTAATTGTATTTTTCTTTCAATTGGGTAAACTTTACTGTCACAAATCCTTGAATACTTTATTATCTTTTGTAATATAATTGATAAATAATTGATGACTGTGAAACTATAATCTAATTTAAAAGTCAAAGTGTCCACATTAGAGGATTATTTCCATCACTTAAAAGGACACCTGTTGCTCTGAGTGGAAAATCACTGTGTGTTTTAAAATCCCAGTGGAAATCACTTGTGACAAATGTGGCAAGTTAAAATGAATTAATTATACTCCCTGAAGCAATATAGCGCTTCGTAACAACAGAAGGAAGCCATTTTGTTTGAACTGCTCAAAACACATTGGCTTTAAGTAGTATCCACCACAGAGTGAATATGTGTGAATGAAAACTTTTCTTTGTTTTAATAAGAATTTAATCTAATTTAAAGCCTTAATGAATAAAATCCATAGTTTTTGTAAATATACATCTAAACCCTTGTGTTACATTATATCTTTCCTCCCTTTTTTCAAGATAGTGGGGCCATTAGAACATTGAATGTCTCCTTAACAAAGTGATGTTTCTCTATCAACTCAAATAAATAAATCATACAATTCAGATCACCAGATAAGAATAGGCACGATGACAAGATTCCTAAGTTATTTTTAATCACCTTTTGTGTTACACAAGAAAATCATCATGTTATAAATTTCCCCTCTGCAAGTATCATCATTTGCAAAGCTTTTTAAAGTAATGTAAGAATCTCTCTAAACCTGTTTAGAGGATTTAACTCATTCCTAATGCAAAACCTTCTTACTTCTGGAAAATGCCTTGACTTTCTTGCACTGCTGTAATTCACTATCAGTAACATGAAAGTCTTTTTTAACCATCCATGGCTAACATTAATAACGGCTTTGCTACAAGTTTGATTATGGTTTATAAGGATCATTACCTTAACGTGGAAACCATCCTTTTTTCCCTGTTATAATTTTTCATACCAATACCATTTCCAGTTACATTCCTCCTTCCTTTATAGTTTCCTCTGCCACTCTCTGAAATACATCTTTATCATGCAAAATCATTTTTGGATGACTTTTAAAGGAAATATATTATGCAAATTCAAATGTTATAAGCTTTTACTGTGTTATAGGGTTATTTCTTCATGTAAATCATACATAAAGTGGTATTTCACTTGATTCATCCATGTCTGAGTAATCCTCATGAAATGGGCAGCACTCAGACAGGGAGAGGCGGCTTCGCTTTGAAGGCAACTTCAATGTTAGAAGAAAAAAAACAACAATTTTTCATAACAAATTAATACTCTGTTGTTCCAAAAGGATTATTTCATTGTATATAAATGGCTATTGTTGACTCTGAAAGGCTTAAAACAGCACATATGACCTTTTACTACACTGTAACAGAAATTCTGAAAGAAAAAGAAGCAAAACAGAAGTCCTGGTAATTTTCTGCCAGGATATTTTTACAGATTTTTTCTGTTAAAAAATTTCAGTTAAAAAAAAATTGTGGGAATTTTTTTTCTTGAAATGTTTTTCTAATCCAAATTATTGTAAAATGTTGCTGATTGTGGAGTTTCAGAACCCTCTTAGTTAAAGAGAATCACAGAAAATTCCTTTAAACACATACGGTACTTTGTACTTTGAATTTAAGGGCATTTCTTACAGTGTATATTTGAAGCTATTTCTTTACTAAAATCATGAACAAACTGGTATTTTGCTTGATTCATGCATATCTGAATAATCCCCATAAATTCTGCTTTTAAGTGCAGCAGCTCCTGTGCCACCAGTATCAATAAATACTGGTTAGTGCTAAAGAAAAAAATCTATCATATATTTTATCTACAGTAAAAAAAAGCGTGATATAAACTACCTTTAATTATGTTTTTCTTGTCTCTTTTATGTTCTTTAGACAGACGCTGTAGCATAAAACTCCTGCTGTTGCAAAGTAAAGACAAATATTTTTTTTCAGACTGAGTCTCAAACCCAACTGTTTCCTTCTCCACCACATTTGGCTTTAATCACAACAGCTGTCTGAATGCTGCTGCTATTTATAGATGATAGTGATCAGTTATTGGTGGGAAGATGTTTTAGAGGCTATTCCACAAATGTCTTTGCAGAGTCGTTTACTTTAAAAGAGCTATAGTAACTTAGTAATAAATATGTTATGTAGTATTTTAAGTAAAGGTGCGTCCTAAAACTCAATGCATAGCTTAAGTTAAAAGCTACCTATATTATCTATTCTTCTCTGACCTAAATTAAAATCAAAGCTTCTTTGGTTCTGTTACACTGGTGTTGCAACTTGCAATCTTAACTTTTTGGAAATATTTAACTGTTATAGTTTTAGGTTATTTTGAAATGTAGTAACATAATAGCATTCTGAAATATATAAAAAAATCCAATCTTCCCTTAGAATATATTCATATTTTTAGAGAAAAATAGGCTACATTAAAAAAATAAACTGCCAAATACTCCCTTAAAAAAGCCTAGTGATGCATTTAGCTGTTTATATTTAGCTATTTCTAATTTGTCATTTATCGTCTTTGTCTTCTAAAATATCAAAATGAAATATTTATGATGGAAATAAACTCGAATTGATTGTTTTGCAAACAGAAACTGTTGCTTGGTGTTATTTTAAAAAAAAGTATGAATTAACATGTAAATGTTTGGAGATAAATATGATGCATTTATTTACGCCTCTTTTTAGGCATTGTACAGAATCCTGTTTGTTACTGGTTCATGCTATTTGTAGAACATTGCTTCTGTTTATTGTACTCTTGCTGTATGCAGTGACAGAGGTATTGGTCAAAACATTATGGTTATGGATTTGTTTGTCTACCTGGTTTTATTATAAATGCCACACTAAACAGAACCATATATTAATCTACAACTTCCAATATCCCTGTAAATATGACATGACACAAGTTTTTTTCTCACTGGCCCGCCTCAAAATGCAAAAGTCAAGTAAACAAAGCGTTCAGTTAAGGAAGATGTATGTTGATCTTTGTACTTTGGGAAGTAAACAAAGAAGCAGCCACTTGTCTAAACTCACCCATTTCTAAAGTCAGAGTAATAACCCAACATTTTAACTGGAACTGTGAGGCCAGGCTGGATTTGGAGCTAAATTCATCTTCCCTCCATTGGTTATAGGAGGACATAGCTGTTAAGGGTAGCAAAACTGGTTTAACAACTCCTAATTTAAACAACTAAACAATAAAAAAGTTGGCAAGAAATATATCTTTAATAAGAAAATATGACCAGACATTCTGCTAAACTGATCTGTCCAGTTAGGCTAAAAACGAAGCAGCTAAACAATGGCTGGTATTCAAAGCAGGTCAACCAAACTCTCCATTATTTCAATATAATTACAATAATTTCCACTAAAGACAGGCTTTGGGCTTTCACTCCATGAAGCTACCTTTTTTTTCACCCTGACGGGGAAATAATCAGTATTAGTTTGCGTCTCTCGCCCACAGTCCAATAGTTAAGTTGGGGGCCGAGCAGCATCACTGACAAGCAGTTAGCCTTAGTTGTTAAAGTCTGCTCTGGAAGGCAGACAAATAAGCAGCAACATAAAGAGAACGTGTCACTGTGACTCTGCAGATGGAGGCTGTGTGTAGTTTTAAATGCACATGCACTGCTGCTAAGGAGGACTAAAAGGCTGTGTTTCTTTTTCTCTTCGTGCACACATGCGGGTGTTTATTCTGCAGCCTGAGAGGTTCAGGAGGTCAGTAAAGCGAACTGGCCTGCCATTGTTTAAAGGAAATCGCATCTCACGCATGACTGTAGGATGATTATTTAGAATGATGGGGAATCAGGAAGCACAGACACACACACACACACAAGGATGAAGACACATAGGAGACAGTACATGACAGGAGGGTGTGTGATGTAAATATCATGTGAACACCATCAAAATAGCTCCAACCGACAGCCACCCAGTCTTTCATGACAGCTACAGGCTGACTGCAAATCATAACTCGTCTTGCTTAGAAACGCAGGCTGACAACAGCACAGTGGGATTTCTGGACCTGCATGTGTGTTCTGACAGTTAAAATGTAATTCTTACATCATGAATCACATATTCTGGAAGGAAAGGAAGATTTTTATAGAACTTTATGCAGGAAATGACTCTAGAAACTTTTGATGTGCTGTTTTTTTTTCTTTCTTTTTGTAAGTGAACAGCTGGTACCCAGGGGAGATGGGAGGTGAAGTGTCATATCTAGAAGAAAAGGAATTTGTTTGGGCGTGTCATGGACAATTTGATCTTTGGAGTGCAACAGACTAATCAATGCCGTCTTTCTGGCAGTTTCAGCTGCATCCTGCTCAGCTATTCCTCAGAAGCTTCCTCCGCCTGAAAGGCAGAGAAGCAAGGTTAGGCTTAAAAAGCTGAGGCTTTGACAGACAAAGCTCCCGGCTGCACGGTGTTTAGCCAATAATGATACTGTGCATATGCAGGGAAGACACGTCCCGGGGATCTTCTTGTTTGCAACCAAAAGAACAAAGTCCTTATGTATTTGTATATGAGTTTACCTGCCTTGGGTCTTAAACAAAAGTACTTAATAAAGCATTGAAAAGAAAGGAGTTTAAGTGGTTCAGCATAATAAAAATTCTTGATTTATACAGTTGGACTATACACTGCTTTGCAACATTATTCTTCTGCAATTTTTATTAAAAAGATGAAGAAGTGCTCAAAGAAGCAACCCTACTTATGTGCTGTAAACACTATCAATACGCACCCTGAATGCATCATTTACACCAGGGGTGTTAAACTACACGTTTAAGGGCCAGTGGCCTGTAGTTTATCGATGTGTCACTGGTCCAACCCCTGAATTAAACAGATGAAGTAACTTCTCAGTATGTGCTAAAACAAAGACACATTTAAAAGAAAGCACGACACCAGCCCTGAGCAGAGCTGATTGTACAGTGGAGGGATGTAAATGCAAAACAATCCTTTAAAAACAAAAAAAACTTCTGAAGGCTGCAAACGACCATACAATTGGTTAACCCTTTCTCTCCAGGGTAGCGAGTGTCATTATTAACCTAAAGCTTTGGCTGCACTTTTAAGATCAATGCACATTCATGTGTTAAACTGGTTAAATCAGCATCAAGGCTTAAACTCTTAAATGTCTGAATTTACAAACCTGATAGAATCATACACTTAAAGAGAAACTGTACAGACTTCAGCTAGAGTGACAAATACAAACACATGCTGCAATAATTAGGTTATCACTTTTAGAAAATACGGAAAAAAAATATGTTTCATTCCTCAGCCTAATTATATACAACTTTATGATTGTTTATGTGAAAATTCCAGTAAAACAGGAGAAGGACAAACCTTTAAAAACAGCTTTGACAAAAAAGCTCTGAAAACAAAGTTTAGATCAAGCTATGTTTATGTCCTAAAAGGGTCCAGTCAAAGTCCAGACTTGAACATTTCAGTCTCTAGATGTCATAAGACTGCAGAGACACAGAAAACACTTCCAGCAGTCTCTAAGAAGTGTTAACTCAGGGGAAGTGAATAACAATTTTCAGATGTTTATTGCAAACTATTTTGAGAACAATCAAGGATTTCTCTTTTCTTTTGCAGCTAAACATGTCTTTGTGTTGGTATAATCACATAGAAGTCAGATAAAGAAAACTAAAGTGGTTTTAGAATAAAAAACAAAAAAGGGAATAAACAGCCGGTGTACAATTGTTGTATGTTATTGCATCAGTGACCTTTCATAAAAAAAAATGCAGGATTTTTTCAATAAACTTACACCGATCATTTGTATGTGGGTGATAATTACACCTTATATACCTCAATATTATTTGTAAAATGTTGACAACAATTTGAGTTACAAATTAAATCTAATATTTTTAATTTAAACGTTCACCTTGTGTCTAGATAATTGTTTCCTGAAACCTTGGTGTATGAATTAAAAATAGTGAATTTAACTAAATTAGTTTTAAATAAAACTTACTGCAACTGTTTTACCAAGACAGGAGCTTCAGAGGTAAAGGAATAATAATGTGAGTTTTGAGGATATGTATATAACAGTTATTACAATAATAAGGACTTTTTAATTGTTGTAACAATTAGGAAAATAAATGTGTTAGTTAACTATGTTAATCCAACAGTGATAAATGATCTGTGTTGTTTTCTTACTTTTTAACACATATCATTTCATGGCATCATTATTACATGTTTTACTGTTCTTCTTGTTTCTTTTTTGGTAATGACATGTGTTATATTTATGGTAGCATTTTACACACTTGTTTTTTAAGCAGTTTTTACATAAACCAATATAAAAAAGAGGGTTTCAGGGGTTAAATCAGTTGGTTTAAATTCATGTCTTTGCTAAGGACAAGAGAAGCCCATCAAAGGGAGAAGTCATTGAAAACAGAAAAGCTTAAATGGAAAATACATAAATGGAGAAATGGGAAGGAATCCCAGAAGAGGGAAAGCAGGGCGAGATCTCTGCTCCTGAGATGTCTGAGTGCTCAGTGGAACACGTGGGTGGGAGGAGGCAGTGGACTCCTGGAGAGCCCATTTGGAAGGTTTCATGTCATCTCAGGCTGCTGCCTTCATAGTCTTTCCAGAGGGAGAGAAGCCAAAGGCCAGCTTGTAAACATTGAAAATGAAACTGAAATTCTTGCATGTGGGATTCCTCAACATTGTTGTCAAGTGCAACCGGGGATCTGAATCTAAAGTTATACAGAAGTCTTTAAAGCCTTTATGTTTCTCACTCTTTTTTTCCTGCTATTATTCATGTTTTGTGTTATAATGTTTTGTTTTTCCTCACATAAGGTACCCCTAGCCCACCAATCTTCTGTTTTCTAAGGTCTCTCTCCTGATTGCAGTCACTGACAAAGCCTTTGCTGCTATAAGGTATGAATATTGTTTCTCTTTTTAAAAGAAAGCATTCTTTCCTCTGTGTTTCCGTGTTTGGTCCTATCTGTTTTCTTAAAAAAAAGGATATTGGAAGAGATATGACTACCATTCACTATATATGTACACTTTTTTTCCTTATTGAAAAGTACTACTTGATCATTTTTAGTATTTAGCTGTTTCTTTCCTTCAAGATGACAAACAAAGCTACAGTTTCCTTCAGTTGTTTACTCCCTGTTTTCAGTCCCAAAGAAAGTTCTCTTGGATCTAAGTTTGTGTGTTTTGTGCTGTGTGTCTCCATGTAAAGATCACATATATGCAGTAAACAATACCCAGAATGTGGCTGTTATAACTCAATTTAGAATGTGTAAATTAATCTGTTACAAATCAGATCTTATTTAATATGAATTGGACCTGTTTGTCTATAAAAGTGCAACAAGATGTAACCTGTTGCACGATGTTTGTTAGGCAACAAAAGCATTTTAACCCCATAAAGTTCCTACCAACAAACAGCAAGCAGGGTTGTTTTCTCTAACTACATGTTTACTAAGATAAAAAGGTACTTTTAACACTTTCCTGAGTTTTCTTTCTTGCAGACGAACCTGAGTCCTTCCACCTGCTTGCAATGGATTCCAGCTTACCTTGAACTGTATGTTGTCCTTTCAGTTTTCAGGCTGAAAAAAAAAGCTTTGGAAATGTCAGACATATCCAAAACCTTTCAACGGTTTCTTAAAATACACCTGGGGCAAGGCTATGATCCAACTACAAAAGATGTCCTTGATTCCTGACATATAGCTTAAAACAAAAGATCAGATGGACACACAAAATGAATACTTTAAACCTGGCAACAGTTGATGGTATGTTCAAAAGGATGAATCTGTTGTGCATAATTCTGCATCCAAGTTGTGTATTTCCATCAGATTTCTCATTTTGGACATCAAATATCAACGGGATACTTCATCAAACACACAATACTTTTTTTTTTCCTAAATGGCATCAGGGAGCGGATGTCTTTCTATTAGTAGATGTAGGATGAGGAGCAGTGGGAGGAATATTTGCTTGCACCAATTAAGTCTGTCATTAACTCTCAACGACACACACTCAAACACACATACACAGACAAAGCGATGACTAGGGTAAGCACACACAATATCTAACACGTTTAATTTAACACTCTGTTAGTCCCTGTTTGTGTGTATGTGTGCTACTCTTCTGTCTGAAAGCTGCTGTCAGTAAGACGGGGCTGTGAGGAAGATCCTTTCGTCTGCTGCGACTGTGCCTCCTGTCTCTCACTCTAGGATTAGGTGAACACTGAGAATTTGTATGTGGTGTGTCTGAGTCCTTCGGCTTCTTGGACTTTCATCTTTTTCTGTGTTTCATCCATAAAAAAACAACTCCTCAATCATGCAAGTATCTCTCTCTCTGATTTTTCTATCAAGGGAAATTGCACATTTGCACATTTTTTTGTGGAAATAGGTTCAAAGCAGCGTGTGTTCATGTACAGAATGAAAAAGGAAGGAATGAAATAGTAAGCATTGGGTACTGAATAGAAATGTGAATTCAAGAAGTGGCAGATTGAACTGCTGCCCCTTTAGACATATGAAAATGTGAAAATCAAGTTTTCAAAAATGCGTAAAAAATTGGGTACTTAAAATGTCTACTTGGAAAGTACTTCTATAAATCTCAGCAAAAAGGCTATTTTCACATCTTAAAGAATGCAGATGCACTGGACTGACTCTAGAATATGTGTTGAGGTCTGCAAAAGTCTCTTTGGGGAATGTTTAAACAGAAATAAGGCATATTATACACTAAATTTAAAATGTAACTCCTTAAACATTTCATAACCTGGTAAAACTTTTACCAGGTCATCAAACTTTGATTGAAACATTTTTAATCATGTATGTTTGTGTGGGTGATGACTTAATCAAACGATGTGTTTAGCAAAGATGGCTCTTAGATAAAAATACCCATCATGCTCTGGTGAAATGTTCCTGTTAACTTTTCCCTTTGGGCTGTCTACCTGGCCAAAGGGGCTGTGGATGTGATTCATGTCTAACTCAAAGTCTCCATCCAAGTCCACTCTAATGCTTATTATGTGCAGTGTTTGGGCTGGAGGGAGTCCATTACGCTGACTATATCACATCTTTGTCCATCGGGGGGCCACACAGAGACTCTGGGAGGAAGGAAGAGCAAAGACTGAATAGAGGCTCCCGGGCATATTCCAGGGAAGAGTGTGCATGTGTGTGTGTGTGGATGCGTGAGTGTGTAGGGAAACTCGGACAAAGCAGACATGTGTCACCTCAGTTCTCGCGCCATCAAGCTAAACTGACATAAACAGCCCCGGGCGGCCCTATCAGAGATGGACTTTACATAACGGCTGAGTCACTCACAATCTATTTTTATGGCTTTGAGGTGTGTGTGCTGTTGTAAGTGTTGAAGAGCTTTATCTTTTTGAGAGCATATTTAAGACCCTCCATGTGAGGACAAAAACATATGGGATGTTGGGTGATCTTGACCCCAGTTTCACCGCTTTCATCGATGATATGAGCAGGAATGTGATTCAGCAGTCGGCTGTTGGTTTGAAAGAAGTCTGGAGCAGCTGCGTGTCCATATGTAGGATATAATAAGGATATGGGGGGGGGGGCAAAGAGGTGATGGGTACCACCATGTATTTCTTTACAGTACCAACAGCAGTGAAAACATCAAAACACAAAAGTTCTTTGACACAATAAAGGTGATTCATGATTTTCATAGATAGAATTTGTATATTTTGATCATCTTTTTTTTATCTTGCTGTTATTTAATTATTTGTAATATTTCAGTCTTAACGTATTAATAAAAGGTGGATGGAATACAAACTTTTAAGGATACTTTAGTGTTTGTGATCTTTGACAATCATAGTATATTTTATTTTCTTCTCCAAACTAAATTTTAAAGTTTAACACTTTTCTAAATCAGTGTACATATGTCAGTAAATTTGAAGAAAATTGGGTTTAGTTTTCTTTCATTTAGTTTGATATCATCAATTTTTCAGCTTTTCAAAGTTTCATGAAAAAAATCTTTAAATGATATTATAATAATTTCTCTTTAAAGATAAAAAAATAAGACCTTATATATATAGATGTATGGTGGTGAATGAAGGTATTGTTACCCTTAAAGCCTTTTCCTGTTTTCTCTGCTGAACAACACAATTCAATGTATGTTGATCTTTTCAGATAAAAAAATCTTAACATTCTTACATATGAAATCTGAAGAGTGTGGCCTGCCATTGTATTTAGTCCCCCTTAAGTTATACTTTGTATGAAGACCTTTTGCATAAATTAAAGTTAGAAAACCTTTAGAGAATGTCACTGTGAGCTTCACATTTGTAGAAACTGATGTGAAAAAGGTTTGCATTTAAGGTAAAAAAAACAAACAAAAAAAAAAACACAAAAATGTGGCTATGAAAAAACACCTGCCTTAAGACAGCCAATCACGTTGCAGTGTTATAGTTTGAGTTGGGATGTAAAGCTGTGATGAAAACAAGAGGAGTGAAGCCTACATACAGCTGGATAATCTTTTTTTGTTTTGTTTTTTTTTTCAGAACCCATAAAGTCTCTTCAAAAAAAAGAAAAACAATATAACTTGTGCATTTGTGGATGGCAAAGATGTCTTTTTAAACTGATTGGCTAAAGTCAAACTTTGATTAGCAGGCACTGGCTGTCTGCTGAATGTTCTTCCTTTCCCAGAACGGATTTAATAAAGATAGATAGATTGATTGATAATGCGCAAAATTAAACTAGCAGTGTCACTCATTATCAGTCTGCCTAACCCGGTTAATGTGAATCTGAGCCTGAGTTTTCAAACAAGTAAAACGGATTCAGCGTTTTACAGCAAAACTTTCAGCCACCGCTTTTAGGACCACAGGCAGCACCGTACTGTCGCAAAATGACACAGTCTCCTGGAGTCTGACAGCAGACCACTTTGGACCAGCAGATGATGGAACTACTGATAAAGACCGGTCACATGACTCATTTAGCCATGGATCCAACCATTACAAGTTATAAAGGAGAGTTTTTGAGAAGGGCAGCCAGGAGGGTCGATACGCACCAAGAGCTGTATATTGACCAGAAAAATCATTTAATATATCTCTAATTAATTATGTGGGTCAAAGCTTGAACAGTGCTGCTTTAATTCTTATCTAGTCAATGTATTTATATGAGCATTGTTTTTGTGACCTCATTTTTTAACTGAGCGCTTATACTTACAGAGCTCTGGAAAAATGTTTGGCCTCTTTTGGAGTTTTCCTGTTTTGTTTCCTTATAACCTGGAATTAAAATGGATTAAAGTGGATTTTGGCTTAATTCCTGACTGTTCCAGCTACTTCAAGCTACAGGTTTCTGCTTTGTCAGATTAATTCTCCCACATTTACACGCAGCACTTTGCTCCGTTGTTTTGGTGTGAGATTAAACTATATTCCAATGTACACAATTTTCAACAAAGTCATTCCCAACACAATCCTATATTACTTCACTTCTGACAAATTTCTCATTGTTTTTCAATGATCCCCATAGCATGATGCCGCCACCTTCATGCTTCAATGTTGGTAGCATACTTCTACTGAGTCGACCACATATATTGATATCGTTATGCTGTAACCTCATGGAGTTTAGATTGTGGACAATGATGTTAACATTGTGCTTTTGTTACAACAGCTGGAACAATAATAGCCAAAGGAAATCCAACAGGTGGCTGACAAAGTGCACAAGTGACACAAAATTAAACAAAAACCTAAACTGTTTATTTCATATGTTTCTGAATATTTTATTGGTGAAAAAATATATCATAATATTATCATTATAATTTGCAGTGGTAGAAAACCAGAAACATTCTAGGCTAAAACTTTTTCTGGAGAAATGTTTCCTGTAAAAAGGATTTATGTTTTGGTTGAGTCAAAACAAAATCAAGGGAAAGATTTGAGAGAAATTGGAGAGACATGTTGAAAAGATATAAAGTTTAATCCTATTACATGCTGGGCCCTGAAGAAGATATCAGACCCCTTATACGTTTTCACATTTTTTCACAAATCAGCTGAAAAATCTCTGTGTATTTTATCAATATTTTTTTGTGTTAGATTTGTTCAAAGTATTACATAGTTGTAAAGCAGGAGGAGGTGGTAGATTACTCTTTTGAAGTATTGTGGAGCTACTATTCCCTGTAATTACAATTACATATTTTGGTAGGTATGTCTCTGTTAGTTGTAGATAGTACGCTCAGGTGTAGATTGGTTGGAGAGTACCCTACTTTTAGCTCTACCTTCTCAGAAAAGTATGCCCACAGCATAATAGTGCCACCACCATGTTTTCCCAAGGATATTGTAGAATACTTGGTTTAAGTTTATAATTGCTCTAATTTAACAAAAGTATTTGCTTCCACAAATAAATAGAAATGAACACGATACTTTTTTCCTCTACAATTTACACTTTCACCATCCTTCCATTTAGAAAATTTCCATGATACAATGTTGTCCATAATCCCAATTATAAACTGTCACAGCACAAGGCACCGAATTGCTAAATATTTAATGTGACTTTAGTTTTGATAGTTAACAGAGCAAAACTAGTTAATATGACTACATATGTAAGTTGTGAGGAAACACATTTTAATAAACCCGAGTGTTTGATTCTGGTGTAGGTACACACACACACAGCTGACTTCCATTATGAGTCCCACTGAGCCCTTACTGCTCCACTTTTATCAGTAATTCTGGAGCATGTCAGTGTTTCGGGGGGGGGGGGGGGGG
>JAUZNJ010055133.1:0-21870 GCA_034780135.1 Jordanella pulchra | reverse complement strand
CCCCCCCCCCCCCCCCCCCCCCCCCCCCCCCCCCCCCCCCCCCCACCAAGAAAAACAGTTGTTCAAATAAATTTCGACGGAATATTTAGATGTAGGCTACTTAAAGAAACAGCGTGTAACAAATTCAACCTGGCGAGACTCAGACACGCGCAAGAAAAGGGGTAATACTTTGGCGCTCGGACCACGGCAGAAGACATGGAAGCTGCGAATGTCATGAGCTTGCATGAGATGTGAGATTAGGATCTGAGATGTCCCCCCCCACACACTGATGGCGGAGTGGAGGCCAGAGGAGAAGGAAGCTAGAGGGAGGGAAAGATGGGGTGGGGGGGAGGGAACGATGGGGGGGGGGGGGAGGGTTGTTGAATCTGAGCTGAAGACCAGGAGAGTCTGAGAGCGGAGAGCTTTAAGAAGAACAGGAATTTGAGTTTCAATTTGCATCTAAACTTCATTTTGGCTTTTTAGTAACAAAAATCAAGTATTGCTTTAAATACATATTCAGTAAAAGTCTCATGACATAGCAGCAAAAATGAAAGCACTCTCATAGCTTAGAGTTTGTAAATACATGGGGGTGGTGCACCCGAGGTCATGACTTTTGTTCAGAGTAGCTGAAAGGTAACAAAGTTTTCTGCTTTATGTGTTTTACTCAAATCTAAAAACATGTTGTCAGTAGTGAAGGAGTTTAAAACAAGGAAAAACAACCATAGATTGTTCTGCCTTTTATGTTCTGTTATAATGGAGGACCATTCAAACTCTTTGTCCAGTTAGAGGGAAGAGAAACAACCAAAAAAAAAGAAAAGAAGGAAAAACCAAGAGAGAACAAGAGCCTTCATCTAAGTATCTTTTATGATTTATGAGGAGGCAGAACTTTACAACAGATGCAGAGGTTTCAGGTCTTCTGCTGGAAAGGTAACGTAATTCTATATAACTGTAAGATTTAATTTGGTGCTCTGTTAGAAACAGGGAACTTTAGTTTCCTTACTTTGGTGGGGTGTAAAATTGGTTGACGTGGGAAAGCGTGTTATTCCTTTTAAATGTTTGTTTTCTGTATGTAGTTTCCTAAAGTACTTCTATTTAATAAAAAAAAAATCAATCTGTGTATGATTATAAATCTATTAACCAACAAATTCAGAATCCACAACTAAAGGAACCTTTTAGCAATCAGGCTCTTTCAGCTGAAGAAATAAGTGAAAAACGTCCCTGATTGAATTACTGGAGCCAAACTGAGGTCAAGCTTTTCTTCAAAATGATTCTAATTATTTAATTAAACCAAATTGGTCTGTTTTGTTTGTTTGTTTGTTTGTTTACATCTCAGTTACAGATTAGGAAGAAATTGAGACCAGCTCAGTGCTGAGGTTCAACCAACAGATTGAAGGGATAAAAGAAGTCCTGACATATTTCCATGTTTTTAATTTTAAGCGTGGATGCCAGGAAGGAGGTAGGCAGTAAACCAGGCTTTGATTTATATTCAAATGAGAAGTATACAGGGGGAAATTGGATTTCTCTTTCATTTCAGAGAATGAATTTCCTGGCTGCAGATTATATTGAATCATCTCGCAGCGTTAATATCCAGCTCTGAGCGTCAGGAGCAACTCCTCATTGCATAAGATTCAGAGGTACTTTTACACCTCCTTGCCACAGAATGCTGTTACGATTTTTCACTTCAACTCCGATGTTCAAACAATAACCGCCCCAGGATATTTAAGACATTTCCACCCATTTAATTTACACATGAAAGGCGATAACATATCAAAGGATTCCTGCTTTAGGTTCTCGTCTCTGCCCCAACGTCAACACAGTGGACTAATTCTGCGGCTCCGTGGGAAACGAGGACCTTCACACAAGTGGAACAGATATCAGGATGATGTACTCTGATTAAAAATTTAACAATGCAGAAAATTCCAGTCACAGTGTGCTGCCTCCAATTAAAAATAGGTTTACAGCACAATGACAATAAAAAAAAACCTTCTAAACTATTTTACTAGAATAGAAATAATGCCTTTCCTTAAATGAAGCAAGTTACCTGTTATGCATGTTGTCAGAAAAAGAAAAGACTACGTCTTATATTAACAAGAAATTGAGAACAATGTTCTTCATTCAAGCAGCATTTATTCATCCGTGTGACAGAGAACAGATACAACCTTTGCTTTGATGCTTTTCCACAAAATGAAAGATCGGTGAAATAACCTTGAGTCTACAGGAGCCTAACTTCTTACCAAAACATCTAAAACCGAATAAAGCCTCTGAGGCGTCAGCAAGATAAGACTCACATTTTGCCTTGTTTAGCAGATGTTTACTTCAGCGAATACTTTGTTCAAAAAAGGAAACAAAACAAAACCCCAAGTCACAGTTATTAACTAGAGGCCTAACAGGAAAAGTGTGTCAAATATTTTTTCCCATCACATACACAAAATGTTCATCTTTTTTTCTTCGCAGAGCGAGATGAAGCTGAAACAAAAACAACCATTTCATCGGAACAGCAGAAACGACACAGTTTTAAGAGAATAAGAAAAAAAGAAAAGTTGTTTTTTAATGATGTATATGAATAAGCAAAGGGCTGACCAGGTGTAGCTGTGTTTCTGCTGACGTGCTCCAGCTTCTTATGTCAGACATGTTTTGCTTGTCAACAGAGATCTTCGATTCAAACTGTCGATTCTCAATCAGATTAAAGTCTGATTGTCCCGCTGGAAGCTGAAACTTCATCCTCTCAAATCAGAAGCAGACGCAAAGGTTTTCCCTTTTAGAAGAATCCCATGAATTTCACATGAGAAAATTTCATGTAAAACCCTTTTACCACATGAGAATCACATTTGTAATGTTTAATGTCAAAAGCACATGTGATTCAAATGCACAATCACACAGGATTCCCATGTGCTTCAGATGTGAATCAAATTTGCAAATTGGGAATGATGTGCTATTTAATCTATTAGGATATATATATTTATTCCCATGTTAACCTCTTTCTATTTTGTAGGACATGAATACACTAATATGAACTTCTGTGAATGAAGACATTCAAAGAAATATATTCAACTAAAGTAGATCAGTGTATTTATTTCATTTGAAACTATTTAGAGTCAGAAAAAACATTAGTTTCATCACCATATGTTTACATAAAAAACTTGGAATTTTTTAACAATAGACAAAGAAAAATAAACACAAATACATCTTGATAAATGTTAACAAGGGTATTACACAGAGCACAATGTAGTTATTCTCATGGAAAAAAGTGGTGCAAATGTTAGAAATATAACATTAGTTCCACATGTGATAAAAAGTTGAAAGGAGGAAGGAATAAATGAACAAAAGGCTGGATCATATGAGGAATGTGGAAGATGAGAATCTTCCATGAAATTCAAGAGATTTGAATGTGGAGAATGCGAATCACATGAATCCCATTTTTGTAAGGGCTTCTCCAGTATATCCCAGTATTTTAGCTCCATCTGCCGTTTCCCTTCACTCGGAACAGCATGACACTGCCGCAGCCATGTCTCAGTGGATGGTGCTCTTGGGGTGAATAGATTACAGATCGGGGTTTGAAGTGTGTTCTTCTCATACTAAAAGTCAAAGCACTTACTATACTTACCAAAATTAGGTATACTTTAAGTTCATATTTTCCAATTTACCAGGTTTTTTGATGCAAGTATTCTAGAAATGTATTTTTAAAAATTATATTTAAGTACAAAATTATAGGTTCTCCTGGTACACATTTTGTTTACTTGTAATAAACTTGCAAGTGTATTTTTTAGTACATAAAAGTACACTTAAAATAAACTGAAATTAGTCTTCTGTGTTTGCAAAGATTATGTCATCGTAGCAAAAGTATAATATTATTTAATAATCTAAAAGGATAATTTTAGTACACTTCAAAGTATACTTTTATAAACAATAAGTGGACTATAAGAATAGCTGAAAGACTACTTAAAAGTAAACTTAAAGTGGGCCAATTTAGTGAAAAGAATGTCTTTTAGTAAACTTATACTTTGCATACTAGAAAATCTAAACTTGAAGTATGTTTGTTAAGAAAATGGTCAACTTAATGTCACATTTATAGGAGAAGCTGCTACAGTCAGTCTGCGTGTAGCAGCCATTGGGTAGAGCCTCATACTTTGTAGTTCCAGTTAAAGATTCCCACTTGTAGCATGAGTACAAGTACTTCCAAACAATAATGAGATGCTCTGTCTGTTTTCTGAGAGCCCCAGTTGGCTCCTCGCTCCGATGCTTCTGGATGTTTCTTCCATACGCATGTTGATAACGACAGACTGGTGCAGCGGTGACGACACAGGTGAGTTCAGGTGTTCCAGTTTGTTCTGTGGCCTCAGCTGCAGAGAAAGCATCCAAAATCCTTCTCCACTCTATTAACCAATAGGTCACCCTCCATTTGTTGTGGTAAACCGTTTGAAGTCACAGAATCACCAGCTTTCTGCAGCTTCGAATGTCTTCATGTTAGCTCAGACAGTTCATAGAAGACTAGAACTGATCTACATGATGCGCTTTACTTATTTACTGAGATGAGTGTATCAGTTATATTCTTATTTATTGAATCTGATTGTATTATTGGCCATGAAGGCAAAAGATTAATATTTGCTGCCACCCAGTGGAGAAAAGTAGGAATTGACACTGAAGCTTTTTAGCTCTGCAGTCCTTTGACCTATTGTTTTAAAGGCTTGAATTAGCCAAATAAAAATAATAAAAATGGCCAATATTTACAGTATCCCGACTGTAGTTCACTTTTCCATTTTGGATGTTTTAAACGAGCCGTATATTGACCGATTCTGATGTTTTGTTAGTCGACTCCTGCTGATCCACCTGCTTTTTTAAAAATGACAGCAGTTTTTTTTTCTGTAAGGTTTCACATTACTTTCGGATGGAGGATCCACAAGTTTCAGTGTTTTGCACCTTTGATATATTGGATAAAAACTGATCCATTTGAATTAGTTGCTGAGGCAACTTTATTATTTCTGAGAAGTTTTCACTTAATTGCATCTAAATTGATAGAATAAAAAGTTGTTCTTTGTGAGCACCTTGACTCCACTCCTTTTGGTCTTGTCAGGGTGGATAATGAGTAAGCCCACTGGTTGAAGTTATGCAAATGATTTTTCATATCAGGAGTAGACTTTATCTTGAATTATCTCTTTCTTGACTATTGTCCAAACATATTCTACTAGTTGGAGCAAAGGATCTCCGCTTTCGTACAGTGCAGCAAAAATGTACTTAGAGCCTCACAGATTTCTTCTGTTTTCACTTGTTTTGTACTTTTGGCTTCAAAGAAGAGCTAAGTTGTTGCATAAAGCAATGTTTCCATTGTGTTCATATTTAAGAGGGAAAAAAGATGTTCGAACTATTGGAGAACCAGGAGTATCAGAGAAAAAGGAGAACAAATATTTCAAATAATAATGCTTAAATGTTTTTATGACAGCTTAAAACATCTTTGTGTCTAATGTTTTATATTTACAACAAAGCAACATCATTAATGCTTCACGTGATTCTGAAAGCAAAAGCCATTGGAGTTCAATTCAATGATTTCCTTTTAAGCAAACATCTGGTTCATGTTCATCACGGCGTTCTCTGTTATTATGGGGTGAGTTTTGTTACGTCATTGTTACGAGCAAAGAACATGCTCTCTAAATTAAAAAAGTGAAACAAAAAACTGATTAAATAAAACAAAAAAGTTTGTAAACAGAAATAAACAAAATGCAAATCAGAGAGAAAGTGAATATTTTACTCAAAGAAAAAGGTTTCGAAGGTAACTTTGCTGTTTGTTTTCTTCTTTCCTTTTTCACTTTTTGTGACTTTACTTTTTCATATATTTTTTTACAGCTTTTCTATCATACTATATTTTTATGTTTTTTTATATTCTTAAAGTTTCTGTTTTTCAGTTTGAGTTTTACTAACTGCATTCTTTTCAAATTGGACATTTTAAAGAACTTTTTTATTTGTCGATGTGCATTAACAGTGAGTGTTTGTGTTCGGTTTGAAGTGCCTAAAGTTTGAAGAGTGCAATTTGTACAACTCAACCTGAAAAGCAGAAGTTTGAAAAAAAAATAAATATATATATCTAAATAAAAGCTGTAACTTTTTTACGTAAAAAGGTAAAACATGGAAATAATTGAAAGAAAAAAGACTAAATAACATCTGAGAAACAGCAAAGTTACTCTTCAAACCCTATTTTTAATTAAAAAGATATTTTTTTTATTATTGCATCATTTGCTATTTTTAGTTTTTTTCAAAATGTGTTTCACCAAATTTCCATAAAAATCGTGTTCTTTGCCTGCAGTAACAATAACAGGACACAACTCGCGTCACAAGTTTTCCAACAACAAGAGTCTTCAGCCGGATTGCAGCCGGGATCTGTGAAGTGAGACGAATGATTCTCAAAAATGTATATTATTCTGTTCTTCAGCAGTGCTTCATTTTTTCCAACTTGATTTTTCTTTGGGAGGTTTATATCCACGAGGAAGTTTTAAAACGTCACCGTTCTTTACTCTGTGACGGAGAACATCTGGACGCTACTACTTATTGCTACTAGTTCCATCAGGCAATAATGAATAGAAATCTCTGAGTCCACGAGGCCGGTGGGGTTTGATTTCAGCCGCTACTTGGAGGCCGATTCCCCGTCTGGCCTCATGCTGAACGGCTCCAGGCGCTCGCTCTCCGGCAGCATGTTGTTGAGGCGCTCCATCAGGGGCACCGTCTGGTCTATCCCCATCTGGATGCGCCGCAGGATCATGGACATCTCGTTGACCTTCTGGATCTGCTCGGCGTACTTGGCGTAGCGTTTCTGTCGCTCCTGCATTATGCTGAACAAGGCTTCCACTGATAAGTCCATCTGAAAGGATTGAATGAGATTAAGAAACCATTTGTTCCTTCTCTTCAACACTCTGTAATTTCCTCCCCGTCTAACAACAACAAACCTCTTTGATCCTCTTAACCAGAGCGTTCTGGTCAAAAGCCACGGCTTCAGCGCACTGGTGCAGGTGGTCCTGGTATCGGATGCAGAGCTGCAGAACCTGGGCGGGGTCCAGCCTCTCCAGACACACGGTGCTCGGGGAGGTCTGACCACTCAGCACTCCTGGGAAAAAAACGACGCAAAACGAAGCAGCTTGAGTTTATTTTGACCAAAGAGGATCAGAAACATCCACAGGCCTCGGTCACCTGCTTAATTCTTTTAATGGTTCCGTTAGCTGAATGTTTTGTTTGATTTCTTTAATGCATTTTTTGTTGTTTTAACAGAGATTTGTGCAACATCTTTAATCATTGTTTATTTTTTATTATTTAAATGGACAAAGAAAAAGCAACATCAGCCGCTCATATCAGGGTTCGTTTAGATTGATGTCAAAAATCATCGACCTTAAAATAAAAACCTCTAATCATAATTTCCATTAATTTGTTCCCCTCTCTGCGAGCCATAGCATGACTCTGCCACCACCATGCTTCCCCATATATTTGGTTTATTCACTAATTGCTGACCTGATCTTCCTGAGTGAGGAATGTATCTAACAGCGGGTCTCTCTGCTGTTTCTCCGATTAAATCTCTGCCCTCGGGTCCATCTACAGGTGTTTGTTTGTCCAACATAAAACTATACTCCATTTTTAGATGACTCGTCCATCAGACATTCATATCTGAGATGTTTTTTGTGACGAAATCACAACAGGTAGGATCTATCTAATAAAGAGGGGAATCCTGAAAGCATTTGGATAAATGCAACACTTTTTAAATGAAATCCTGCACCACAGGCCTCCAACCTAAAAGAAAATAAGCACTTCTTTCTACTGGACTTGAAAACCAAAGTGTTTTTGTTTTGCTTGTGATAAAAATGGTTTAGGGTGTTGGATACTTGTGAAAAGCACTGTATGTTCTGCTTCCTTTCTGTTCTAAGTCTATTGATGTCACCAATTACAGATCTTATCCAATTCCTCCTCTGAACTTGTATCTGGACATATTTCTTTAAAGACACGCAAAGCTTGGGACTGACTCTGTATAACATTGTAAGGTAACCAGCGGGCAGCGTACCCTTCAGAAGTGGTTGAAAGGTCGGGATCTCTTGGAGCTTGATCACGTCGGGATCATTGTGGATATTTCTCATGGACTGAGTCCCCTGCGCCACAACCACGATGTCATCCATCTTCGCCTTCTGCCTCGCTGGAGAAGGCACCGCTGAAATAATAAAACATCAGGCTGATCTTAAGAGAAACACGTTAAATATCCTGCATGGAAGGACATTGACTGGTTGCTATGCTTAAATGAACAACTTGTTTTAATTTGTTTTTTAACATGCTGGAACCGATAAGAGTTTCTTACCAGATGAACTATAATCGGTGTGTTTATGTTCTGCATCTCCGCTCTGCTCGGCTCCCATGTTGCTAATAACCGTCTACCACCTCTTTCAAATTAAATCAATCCTCCGTAGACCACGACACAAAGATTTTATAAAAAGTCAAAGGCGGTCAACGCGTTACAGGATTTTAAAAAGATTCGCACGACAAAAGAATAGCAGCTCCATCCTGCTTCGGTTCTGCAGGTGGCCTGTTTGCTAGGAGGCCTCCTACAAAAGCTGAGCAGCAACGGAGAATAAAGATGCTTCTTCTATTATCAATAAACTTTAATTACACAATGAAAGAGATTTTTTAAATAATGTTTTGTTGTTCAAAAGCAGACAACAGCTGATGTTACTTTTACTTCCGTAAATACCAAACCCGGATGAACCTTTGGACTCATTACCGCCCCCTGCTGCTGCGGATGGTTCATCACAGAACTAAAACCAACAAAACCAGGCCTCACCACTGGTCTGCTATTACTCATTTACTAATGTTTAATAATAGAAAGAATATTAATAAATAAACGAACTTCTTTATCGTCCATATTCTTAAATAATCTAATAATTAAACCAAGAATCAAAAGAACATGCTGAGAATAACCCAAAAAGCATATTTTGTTCAATGGATTTTTATTTGGCAAAACATTTCAAACATGAAAACTGTTAAAAACGAAGTAACTTTTAAAACTGGAAAAGCACCATGCCGCACAATTATGGCTGTATTTTAGACATTAACTTTTTTCTTTTTTATCCACACAACCTGAAAATGAATAAAACCCTTAAAAATTGTACCATAAAAGGTGTCAATAAAAACAGCTTTAAACCTATCTCAGAAAAACCACCTAAGGAACTCCGCAAATTCGCTTTTTTTTTTAGTAAAATTATCAACAGAGTAGTTGCTGTTAGCAAAACAAGAACAAGAAATAGTTTCTTAATACAGTTAAACTACAAACAAAAATGATGAACTCATGGGATCTTTTTCAGAGTAGAAGAATCCAGCTCTGTGTCTAATCTGGCCTCCTTGTCGTTTTCCTTTTCAGCCAGGTGGTAGGGACGCAGGTCCAGGGACAGAATGCGACTAAACATGCAGCCATCAAACTGTGGAAAAGAAAACATCCGTTCAAATGGATTCAAACCTGTTTAAGAATGTTCTGCCAGGGGATGGAGGGTGGTTCTCCAAGTTCCTCACATCAGAGTAGACTCCAAGAAGAGCATCAGCTTTGGAGAAAAACTCCTCCTTCAGGGAAATAACAATGATCTGCATGTTCACTTTGGACTCCTCTCTGATGAAGCTGGTCACCTGGAGGAGTCAAAGTGAATCAGTTATTACGTAACAAAGGGACAGAAGATATTTTGAGGAAAATAGTGTCAGATTAAAGCTCTTTAATCTTCCCTGCTCTCCTGACATAATCAACCCAACATCCTCTTGATTTTTGGATTTAATTATCGCAGCATGGACTGAATTTTGTTCCAATATTCTTGCAAGCAAAGAAAAAGTTTAGTAGATGTATAATTGAAAAAATAATAAAAAAAAAAAATCAAATAAATCAATAAACATTTCGAGCATTTTTTTTTCTGTTTTGTCAAATGTTATTTTTCAAATTCATTTTGTAAACTGTATTTTTTTTCACGAATTACAGGGTATATATTTGTACTTTTTTTTTTAATATCTAGTTTTCTGCATTTGCATTTAATTTCACATCCTTTTCACCTCAAGCACAACACAGGCATCACTTTTGACCAATTAAATGTCTCTAACGTCCAGCAGACCAATAGAAATGCGTCTTCTCCTCCCTGCAGAGGAAAGCCCGCCCCCAGAGGTTCAGAGAATGAGATCCGTAAAACTTAATCTAAAAAAACTCAACATAAGGAAGAAATTTTGCGAATAAAAGAATATTTAAAAAGAATAACATAAAGTAAAACAAAGAAAATAATTTCAAACAAGAAAATCTGATGAAGAAATGTTTCATTTTTTACATTTTCATTTCCAAGCTGTATTCTTTGGTTGCAACAATAGTGAAAGTAAATTCCCTCCAAACTGTAACAAAGATAAAAGCCGACATCACGCTCGCTACATGGTTTTCACCTTTCCAATGTTAGTGTTGTCCAGAGCTGCATCCACCTCATCCAAGATGAAGAAAGGAGCCGGGCGGAAGCTGACGGAACCGGCACAATAAAAATACCAGTGAATAATAATAAAAAAGCTCTGATAGCTGAGATCTGTGGTCAAAACCCAGTTACCTATTTATAGCAAACAGCAAAGCCAGAGCAGCTATGGCTTTTTCTCCACCAGACAGACTGTCCATCGACATGAAGCGTTTCCCTGGAGCCACACAGTGGTAGTTGATGCCTCCTAAATACGGTTCCTCGGGATTCTCAGCACTCAGAATGGCCTGGAGCAAAAACAAGTTTAACACACTGAAAATACTTTCAAAGACTTTTTTATTTTACATTTTCATACTTTTGGGGCTTCCTCTGAAGGACATATTTCTATTAGGTTTATATTCCTAATATTAAAAATCTATTTTTTGAATATTACATGCTTATACTTGAATTCTGTTGGCTTTATTCTCCTAATTTCATGATTTAAAATAAATAATCTAATATTAGTAGGACCCTCAACTGGTTCAGCTAATAACTCTAAGACTATTCTCCTACTATTAACTTCTATTTCTCATAATATTACAAATTTTGTCTTGTTATTTTTTTACTTTACTCTCCAAATATATCATTTATTTCTTCCCTTTATTTCCTAAAATGATAATTTATAATTTATCGTAGATGTGAGTCTGCAACAGATACTGAAAGGTTTAGATTTGACACATATTTAAATAAAATAAAAAAATACCACTAATATTTTATATGTATATAGAATAAACACTTTAAGAAACACTAGGCCAGTGAACCTTCTTCAAATGTAATTGGTGTCAAACTTTTGTGCAGCAAATGTTTCCTTTTGTTTTAAAGTTATTATAGAGAAGTCAAAAGATGAACCGGAGCTCCAGCTCTGAAACTCGCGTTCGTTGTAAACATCGCTTTATAATCGATTAATCACCATGAATTGTTTTAGCGCTAATAGAACGTTTACTGAACAGGTGAAAGGGTTCAGTTTAAGGGTGGCCGTGTCTGGAATATAAGCACCATTTGTTGTGTTTCGTTCCATAACAAACATGTGGGACAGAGAGAAAACATAACCCAGACGTGTAACCGATGTTATTTTGTTTTTATAGAGTGTGATCTCTGGACTGACCTGGGCGCTGCTGTTTCTGCATATTTTTTTATAGATGCGATCGATTACGACCACAACGTGCTCGAAACACTCGGTGAAGAGCGTCAGACGCTGAGCTTTGACTTTCTCAAACTCCTTGTTGCACTTTTGGACTTCTTTGGTGCTCGCATTGAAAGCTGATGGAAGGAGAGAATAGTTTTAAAACTTATTTAGAGAAAACATTAATGTCAACAGGAAGTTACAAACAACCGAGGATGTAAATACCTTCAGTCACTTCCTCCAACTTCTCCTTCACCTCTCTCCTCTTCTCCAGGGCCTTCAGGTTTGGGGTAGAGGTGAAGTTCAGCACTTTTTCTATAGAGGACACAGACTCCTTCAGCCTCTCCATGTGAGCATCTATCTCTTCGTCGTCCAGGAGACTCTGTCAACAAACAAATACATTGTACGCCCACTGAATATCAAACTGAACCAAAGCAGAAAAAAAGGAATAATCAGGATAGTTCATCCCACCATGAGCTCCTCATCCAGCCTTGAATAGTCGATGGCGAGCTGAGCCTCTCTTTCGTAAATATCCATCGTGGCTGTGGTGCTCTCTGAATCTGTCCCAAGCTGCAAAATGACAAATCAGATATTAGATTTGGTTCTGCTTTCATTCTATGCAGTAAAACTGAGTAACCGATGACTGATGTCAAACACGCTAAAACTTTTATCATCCAAGCTGCCATTGTTGGTTTTTAATCCCAGTTATCAGCTTCATGGAAACCAGCAGCGATCTAATGTTGCCTACTGGGGGTCATATCTTCTGTAAAGTCAGCTCTACTGTGAATAAAGTAAAAAGAAAAGCTGCAAACTTCATAGCTCATTTTAAAGGTTAAAAAGCTCTTATAAAAAATAAAAACAGCTCAAATAAAAAGCTAATATAAAAAGTAAAAGAGCATCTGTCCTCCGATAAAACGCCTGACTATAAGTTTTGAATCTGAAAGTATTTCGCTCAGTGTCCTTTAAAGGGTTAAACAGAATCAGGCCACCTGCACTTCGCTGATCTCGTCCAGGCTTCCCGACAGCAGAGTGATCGGCAGGTCCTGGATTTTGCAAGCGAGCAGCATGTTGTGTCGAGCCATGCGCTTCTGTTCCAGAGCCGTCTCAGCAGACATGAGCTCTCGCTGAACTTTGGTCAGCTCCCTTCCATAAGCAGAAACAGAAAATGCAGCGATTCTAAGGATATGGTCAAAAAAAGAAACTAGACAAGCATTTAAATCCATTTTATGTGTGTGTTCTCTCGGGGTACTCCTGCTTCCTCCGAGTCCAAAATCTCGACTGTTGGGTAATTTGTGATTCTAAGTGTGAGCGTTTGTTGTTTCTCTGCCTGCTAACCTCCTTCATCCTGACGGATATCTGGTCAAAGATGGATGAACGACAATGAAAAGAAACAAACCAACAAGATTCCAGTAGCTTTTTTTGTGCAATCTAAAAAACAAATACTTTTATTTCTCACTTCTGAAAGTAAATTTTTCAATCTAATTACAAACATCCAGACTAGGTTGAATCAATGGACCTTGAGCAAGAACCGTTTGTACGGCTACATTTGTTCTTACATCGTTTGTATGAGTGGTTTAGGATAAACTGTCGCTTTCACCATTTTTCTCCTATTTCTAATCTTCTCTCAGGTACGAACAGATTGTAGGAGGGCTCCAGACTGACGTAGGAGTCTTGCGCAATCAGTCAGCTGTTATCCAAACCTAATTTTTTCACTAAATGACCAGATTTGTTGCTACCTTGAAGCCATTGTCCATTTTATTAGCCTACATTATTATATATGATGCAGCTCTGCGATTATAAACGACATTTTCATTTGCTGATGAAAGAACTATCGGTCTCCACCCCTACGGCTGGGATGTCGGTATCCGGGAACTCTGGTTTCATTTGTTATTTTGACAAAAGAAGGAAGAGTCAGTGACTCTATGTGAGATCGAGCTACTGTTGAAATAACATCTGGAACAGAAAAAGATAGAAAGTCCAGGAACGTGTTGCTGCCTGAAACTCCTCCAACAGTCAGACATGCATTTCCCTCCATCATGTCTCCTTGACTTTGTTATTACACTTAATGTGGAAAGTTTGGGTTTGTCTATTTTTTTTTCAAATTAAGAGCATCAGTAATTAAGTCAAGACAGCTTGTTCAATGCAATGTAATAACCACGTAGGAGAAAAAGATATTTACAACAATATGAAAATGTTGCTCGAGGCCCAATGTCCCTAAACAGGCACACTTAAAGACACATTTTTAAAGTTTTTACAGAAAAATAATTTTATAATAGCTTATTTTATTTGACCCTTTATGACGAAATCTAGCCTATTCTCCCTTAAGCTATTTCGTGTTGAAGTTCCTGCAGATGCGACGTCCATCTGTGTTCAATAGGTCAAACCTAGCAAACAACCAGAGCAAAAACTTGTCAACTACGAGCGCAAGCTACGAGAACAGAAACAAACTGCAGTTCTGTGATTTGCCCCCAGAGGGCAGTAGTGGTGTAAACAGCATAGCAAAGTGGATTTTTACTTGTTTATCTCCTGTAGTTGTTGAGTTTTCTGGCTGAGCTCAGCTTTGACTGAAGCCACCTGACTTTTTTTAAGGAGAAGCTGGTTCTTCATCTCCTGAAGCTTATTCTGACCCTCCTCTACTGCCTGCAGACGCTTCTTTTCATCCTGAGGGAAAAAAATGACTAAAATAATCACACACAACCATAAGTCTGTTCAACTATATGCTAAAAAAATGTCAGAGTGATGATCTGGAGAATAAAAGCATCATCAGCAACAGCCGCTAACAACGGTTTGCTATTTTTATCAACAGTAAGAGGCTAGAAGTTACAGTCTTCCATGTTCTGTTGTCTTACATTGCTGCATAAAAACAGCAATAACATACGTTTACCTCTTTGCCTTCAACAATGGCCTGCTCTTCCTTGCTAACGGTGTCCTCCATTAAGCAGAGTTTCTTCTTCTCCTGCGCCACTTCGTTCTCTTTATACTCAAGCTGTGCGTTCAAGCGAGCGCGCTGACTTTCAAACTCCAGGCTAAGGGGAGAAATGTAAGAACTCAACAGAAGACGCACACAAAATGAAAAAAAGCTTAGTCCCTCTCTCCTACTGACAGACGTCAACGTTTCACATTTAAGATTCGATTCCTTTACCGTCTTTTGGATGTCGTCAGTTAATTTACTTTTTGATGAAGTTTTGGCAGCAATCAGGCTTAAAAAAAAGGTTTTATAAAAGGTATAGTTCATGATTCAAAATCAAAGCAGCTTCTAATATGAAGTAGATTTTGTTAGCAAAGAATAGAAACATGAAAACTTGAATTCAACTATATTTCCTCACACATGTAAAGTGGTCTCCATGTGAAAATTATAAGATTTATATTAGAGTTCATAGGTTTGACATTTATAAACTGGTTGAAAACAACTATATGATTACCTATAGAAGCTCATTTATAACATGTAAACTTTGATGAGTCTTCTTCTTGAAAAAGAATCAGATTCAAGAATCGATCAGAACCAAAAAGGAAATTAAGAATCTGAATTCTTCAAATTCAATCAGTGCCCGAGCTTAGACCTGAGGACTGTGGAGCTATTCTGGATTTATTTCAGTTCAGTCTATTTTCAAGAGGAACTAGTCTGTGAAAGCCCAGAGTTTAACAGGTTAAGTTACCTCCACCTAAATGTCGTCTTAATCTTGTTACATTTCTGTTTGACTTTTTTTATTTTATATCAAACCATGATTTCATTTTTTTATTGTATTAAAGGATCTCATTTATTTCTTCTGTCACAAAAGCTTTAGCTTGTTTAGCTGGACTGAATTTCAGATGCAACAATAAAAAGCATTTAGTTTTACCGTTTCTTGTCGACCTCTGCCTGCAGTTTTAGATGCTCCTGCTCAAATTCTCGAATGCTTCCTACGCCAATGTTGGCACAGAAGTCTGTGAAAACCACATCCTCGATCTAAAAACACAACCAAAAGCAGTTTTATTTTCTTCAATAGAAAGTTTATTTTAAAAATTCTCTTATAGTCTGAACAGAATGAAGCATTTGATAACATCGGGATAGAAAGGCTGTACCTGATCCATCTGTTGACTGATTCTTTTTATCTCTTCGGTTTTCGCTTCCAGACTCTCCTGTTGCATCTGAATCTGACACTCGAGGTTTGAAAGCTCACTGTGCAGACGGGAGATATCCTGAAACCCATCAGCAGCACAGAAACCATAATTAAATCTGAGAAAGCAGCAAAGACAATTTTCAGTTTCATGTCTAGACTGCATTTTTTTTTTTACCAAATATCAGTTTACAAAATCTGTTCATTGGTTGTAACAATAATGAGACAATAACAGAAAAAATTATGTTTTGAAAAAAAAGATAACAATAAAAAAACATCTGAGGAAAATTTTGTATTTAAATAAAGTTTTGCCAAGTTTCATTTCTGGACAAAATGTGGATTAAATTACCATTTACAAAACATGTTGTTCTTGTTCCAACAACAAAACAAAATTCCCTGCATAAGAAACAACCACAAAGACAAACAGGTGTTTGTAAGTTGCTGCTGTTTTCCTCTCCACTGTCACTACATGCTTGCTTGGTGTGAGGGATTGCTGTTGAGTCAACGAGTCGATGCAATCAGCTGGTTTTCCTTGGATAGAAAACTTTGAACCAGTGTGACTGTGAGTTTTTTGAATCGTCTGCCTTCAGATGAAATGTTGTATAAATAAAAATGAATTGAATTGCTGACTGACTGATCTGTGCTAAAACAGAGTTTAGTTATTGCACTGAATGAGACCACGACAGATCTGTCCTCCTACCGCTCTGCAGCTGGGGATGGTTTTGTTCCGGAGGATTTCCAAATCGGTGTTGCTGTACTTCAGACGGGTCTGAGCTCCTTGAGCCTCAGCCAAAATCTGTTTTAGATTGAACTCCTTCCTTTTGAGCCTCACTAAATCCTGGTCAAATAACAAAAAGCCAAAATACAAACAAAAGTGAAGAAGAGGGTTTAACTAAATATATACAGAAAATTAGTAAAACAACACACATGAAGAAGATGGTAGCAGACAGCGTTATTTTAAAGACTCCACATACAACATAACTCACCCGCAGCTCTTCGATCAGCTCGTCTTTGTGCTCCTTCAGACGGATCATGTCCTTCTCCTCCCAGCAGCGAGCTTTGGTCCGCAGATCGCTGGAACCTCCGGAGATCACGCCTGAAGTTTTGAACAGCGTCCCGTCCAGGGTGACAGTCTACACGCAACACTACTGATTAGCACAACAGAAACCACACAACCAGAGACCGCATAGCTCTGATTCCTGCTTACCATAGCCCGTTCCTGTCTGTCAAAGGCCACACTCCTGGCAACTTTCATCGTTTCACACACCAAGGCGTTGCCGCAGACGTACTGCACCACTTTTTCCAGCTGAGCAGCACCTGCGCCGGCATTAACCTGCACTACATCCACCACCATCTTGGCACCTGGGATCTCTCTGAGGCGCTGATTCAGTGGATTCACCTGCACACAGAGGAATGATGATGATCGGAGCTATGAGATGGCGGCCACTTCCTCCGTAAACCATCTGCAGGTAAATGAAGCCACTCACAACCAGGTAGTCGACGGGCAGAAAGGTCTCTGGATCGCCTCGCTGCTCCTTCAGGAAGCAGATGCATTCGCGGGCGACCTTCTCAGACGCCACAACGATTGCATTCATGTTGGAGCCAAAAACTTTGGTAACAGCCAGTTGGTATTTCTTATGGACTGGGCGGCATAGATCAGACATTCGGCCAAACTGCAACAGAGCGAACAGACGTGAAGTGAAAGGTTCCTGCCTGACACTTCCTGTTCCACAACCAAGAACATTTTCCTTTCAGGTTGCAGCAGAATCCTCAGTAACTTCTGGCATGAGGAACAAGGCTACTAGCATGTCTATACATTTGCTGCCACAACTTTTACAACATTATCATTTGATCATCATGGTGCATTCACCCCGAAAGAGACACCGGATAAAATTTCACCAGTTTCGTCTGCTTCTGCTCCTCTTGAAATTCGTCTGGCATCTAAAAGTAATTCACACGGTGGGTGGAAGACTTCTATCTGCGTCATCCAGTCTGCTGGTTTCTGGTTTCAACTCAACATGGTGGACATGGATTTACGGAGCGACTCACAGAACCTTTTTTACTTTTGAAATCTGACATCCCTGGGTTCACCTGATACCACCACCACCACCTCCTCGGTTTCAGCGGTACCTCCGCCTATCTGTGACCCAGTTCAGGACCCCGCCGTCCGACGCTGGGGGACAAATGGCCGGACAACAGGGGTAAGGTTGCAGCGGGAAATAAGTGGTAGAACAACAGCAGAGAGCACTTCAGAACCGACACGAGGCGGCCAGCCAGCACACCAGAGCAAGGCACGGGCAGCAAATTGTTGGTGCAGTGAAGGACTAGAGAACAAAGGTAGAACGGAGAGGCCCGGCATGGGATCAGCGCCAGACTGAGGAAAGGCTATGGCTGGCTGGGCCTAGCTATAGAGGCAGAGGGTTGAAGGTGGACGGCAGAGATCAGATAATCCTGCTGGGCAAACAGAGCGCTAAAGGCAGAGCACAGGCTGCGGCAGGCCGGGGCTAACCGCTCAGACAGCCCTACAGGACCACTGACCTGCAGGTTTTAGAGGTTTCTCGGTTCAGCACAGCTGATTTCCATTGATAGCTGATTAACAGGCTTTTGCTGAACTGCAATAATCACAGTCAGCTGTGATGAAGAAGGCAACCTGCTTCTTTGCACACATACATTAAAAACGCAACGTTGTTGGAGAATATCGGGTCAAAAATAGGTTCAGCTTTTCCTATATCATTATGCAAGCAGGACGCCCTACCCGGCAACAATGGCTAGGTCATGTCAGCTATGTTTAAATGCACAGATCTTGATGATCAGATTGAAATGTGTTTGTTATTAAAAAATCAATTGAAGTTTTACGTTGACACAAGTTATCTGAGTAAAACGTTTCACGTAAACACACCGACCCAATATTTTTACATACGACCTGCTACGTAAAGTGTAAACTCTCAGGTCAGCTTTCCGATTGGACTGTCAGTCGGCAAAAGCCTCCAATCAGAGCGGATATCGATTTTATTCCAAACCTGTTGAATCCGATAAGAATATTTCAACTGGCATGCAAACTTTGTTTATATATTTTTTTCATTAATTTTCTTGTCTTTCATTTTGATCTTGAAGTTATAATTTAAACAAAACCTATGTAACTCTTTAGGGTTTGGTTCGTGGTTGTGACCTGTGACATCACTTCTTCCTTCACCACGATGTTCTGGAGGAAGACGAGTGTTTCACAGAGCTTTTGCTCAGTTATGGTACAAAGTTGTTGACAAAATGTTTCGCAATATTTCATGTAACATATTTGTAAGACGGCTGTACAGTGGAGCAGTGGTTAGCTCTGTTGCCTTGCAGCAAGAAGGTTCTTGGTTTGATCCCAGCCTGGGGTCTTTCTGCATGGAAGTCTTCCCGTGCGGCTTCCTCCCACAGTCCAAAAATGTGACTGTTAGGTAAATTGGCATCTCTCAGTTGTCCCTAGATGTTCTGCGCGTGCTCGCATGGTTGTTTTATATAGAAAGTCAATCAATAAAACGATTTTGTCGAGCGCACTGTTGCAGCACGAGAACAAGTCGACTAATCTTCCTGTGCTGCGTTATTTTGTGTTTTTTTAATATGTGGTTCATGAGATATCATTTCCACCAGGACTGGCCACTTCAGAGTCCCGACTTCAACCTCAGTGAGAATTTTTGGGATGTGCAGGAGGAGGCAGACTCTACAATCATCTTAACTAAATATAAAAAAATTGATATGGATATGTGGACTATAAATCTTTAATGGACTAATTTTCTTGAATTTAGAGTGAAACTAAACTAAGGACTTTGTATGTCAGCATCATTCATGTTATTCGCTGATTTGTGGACAGAAACAGCCTTTCCTTGTCCCTATTAAAGGTCATTTTGATTCGGGGTCTTACAACAGTTTCTGGGTAGAGTCGGCGCAGCTTTTCCAACATTTCTCTGCGGTGCTGCTGGCGCTTGCTCTCATGGCTGTCCAGACGAGCATTGGCCAGTTCCTCCGTCACCTGCCGCAGCTCCACCTCCAGCTCTTTGCTTCGCTGAGCCGCTTGCTGAAGCTCTGCAGACAAGCTCTTCTCCCGTTGATTAAAATCTTCAAGAGAATCCCTAAGTCACACAATACTTTGTTGGTTAGTTTCCTTCTGTATTACAAAAAATCAACAAACAACAAAAGAAAAACATTTGACCTACTTGCATTTCTGGGTGTACTCTTCCAGTTTCTCGGCTCTACTCATGAATTCTTCCAGGCGAGTTTGGCTGCTTTTGATGGCAGCCTGTGAAACAACATGATGATAAGGGTTGGGCACCGAGAATCAGAACTGGATCTAACCATTAAGTTCTCCGTGGATCATTAAATCTTTTTTATTTTCTATTCCGTTTCGATGCTCAGTCCACAAACTGGAAATAGAAGCTGCCTAATATTAGCGAAATAGAATCAACAGCAGCGTGTGGATCAGCCATCTGTTTGTGGCGTTCGAACGTGTGGCTTAAATGTAAATAAAGGAAATGACCAGCCGGCTACCTAGTGATGGGATTATACTATCCAAAGGACGGCACACAGCCAACATAATTAAGGACGAGACTCATCAAACCCACTGCACTGCTGTTTTAAAATAGGCTTCACGGGGACTTCCGGTTTGCCATGCGGACAGGGTAGACGTAGCAACCGACTGCTCCGGAAAAATCCAGACTTTTAACTAAATTCACCCCACAGAAAACTAATTCTACGCCACCTATCAATACAAAAAACATTCCTGGCAAGTATTTTTGATTATTTGCGCGCTAGAGATGGCCTGTAAGAGCGCGAAAGGAAGTAAGAAGGAGGACGCTAGCTTAACGCTAGAGGCTATCACCGCACTTTTTCAGCAGCATGGTGAGGGTCTGAAATCTGAGTTAAAGTCTTCTGTCAACATGCTAAGCTCCAAGCTTGACCAGGTGCGGCAGGCCCTGGAGGAACAGGCAGAGCGTATCTCCTCCTTGGAGCTCGCAACAGAGGATCTGGGCCAGCGAGTGGCTAGCCTCGAAGACTCATGTGCTGCTCTCCGTGAAGACAACGCTAAGCTAAAAGATAAAGTGACTGACCTGGAGAGCCGCAGCAGACGGCAGAATATTCGCATCCTCGGTCTGCCCGAAGACACTGAAAGTGGGCGCCCTACTCAGTTTTTTTCCAACCTTCTCTGTGAGCTATTTGGGAAAGAGGTGCTCCCATCTCCACCAGAGCTCGATAGAGCGCACCGTTCTCTGGCAGCCAAACGGCCCGCAGGACGTCCTCCCCGCCCGGTGATCCTTCGCCTGCATCGATACCTGACTAAAGATCTCATCATTCGGGAAGCCAGGAAGAGAGGGAAGCTCGACTACAAAGGTGCGTCTCTTCGTATTGTGGAGGACTACAGTCCAGACGTCCTGGCCCAGCGCGCAGAGTATAAGGACACCATGGCGGAGCTCTACAAGCGGGGCTTGAAGCCGGCTCTTCTCTTCCCAGCCCGTCTTCGCATTACGCAATCCAGCGGTGCCAAAAAATTTTTAGGTTCTGTGGAAGAGGCTCAACAGTTCATCAAGAGGCTTCCAAAACCACAGGAAGACCAATAAAGGAGCAACGTCTTGCAGGGGGCTTTCTTCAGAAACACAGGCAGGCTGCTTTTCCTCAAGGGGCAGTAGGTACTGTAAAAACAGTCTTGTCATATTACCATATTTCCAATGGACTTTTTCTGGCCATCCTTTTGGTTGGTATTGGGCTTAATGAATGGAAGGGTAGCTCTATCATTCCATTTCTTGTGGTTGCCTCAATTTGTATTGCAATTCTACGTTCCTATGGTGTTTTTGACAGCCAGTAAACTATGTCTCAAAATCTATATCAATGTGGGGGGTCTATACCTACTCCATACCCACTAGGAGCAGTGGTTAGTTTGCTATAGACAGTTCTGTTTTTTTTTTATTCCAAGGTTGTTGGTTACTGGAAGATTGGATCTCTAAGAATGTTAATTTTGAAGAGCTTGCTGCTACATTGTTATTTTTTGTTTAGCAGCTGTTTATGTTTGGGGGGGGTTTTGGGGGGGAGGCTAAGGTCACTGCCAGGGGTCCTGCAAGGTACTGCAACTTCTCTTCACCTCTTTTGTTCCAATCTCTGCCTGCCATACTGCTATCGTACTTATCAAAGTAGGATAACATGTACACTCTGAAATCTTATG
>JAUZNJ010055122.1:0-29297 GCA_034780135.1 Jordanella pulchra | reverse complement strand
TATATATATGACAGATTTCTTAAGGTTTTCTCCTTACTGGATAAACAAGATATTAATCTTCTCGACTGGACATGATGCTAGGTATGACACCATTTAAGATCTTTGAAATTTTATCATAAAATTTCTGATGAGCTAATCTTTTTTCCACATCACTTTTTGTTTATATGGAGAATAGATTAGTGGCATGTTACCTGCATTCTGAAACTGTTTGATTTATTCGTGTTTTCTTGTTCTTCATTTTACTACATGAAGTCAAAAATATTTTCATATATAGAAAATTCCGAAACTAAAAGTCTTTAATCTTGTTATGTTTTGCATCTGAAAGGCTGTTCTTTGCACTTTAGTTGTTTAGCATCTATTTAAAGCTGAGAAGACACAGCAACATGAAAATGAAAGCACTGAAGTAACTGGTGACCAACCAGTCTAAGGCCGAGCTGCAGGACCAGTTTCCTGGGAAATCTTTTTCCACATTCTTCAAACTTCTTCTGCAGGTCAGTTCCGAGCCTGTCGATCACCATGAAGCGATACCTACGAGGAACATAAAAGCCAACACTGAACAGAAACATCATTCTTTCTTTTGTTACGCGCTAGATTAATCAATTCAGACATTTTGGGAAACAACTCTAAATAGTAATAGTTAGTTTGGTAGTTTAATAGTTAATATTAAGTTTGGTGTAATAATAATAATAATTATTCAAACCTTCCCGCCTGCCTTTGGTTATCTTCATTTTAGCTTCAGTCTCATATAACAAACATACATCTTTGATTAAGTTAAGCTCAACTGAATTTGCTTCCTCGACAACCACAAAATGAGTTCAACACTTTGGTTTTTATTCTTTTTTTTTTTTTTTAGAGACACCTATGGACTTGAAAAAGTGTTTTAGCATCATAACATTCACATTTCAAAACAATAACATATTTCAAATGCTTACTTTTTGTCTCCCTTCTCATGCTGACCTGAGCCCCAGTACCGGGGAACTCCCACATGCTTCAGCTTCTTGGACTTCATCCAGTTCTGAACTGCAGAACAAAAGGAAACATTTAAATCTGAAATGGTTTGGTTGCTCCAACTTCCAGCAAAAACTATGGCTGATAGTGTAGGAGAGCCATGAGATTACAGTTGAGCGTGTGTTGTGAGTGAGGGTTGTTAGTCCAGCGCGGCCAGGAGCTAATCTGCTGCTGGGACAAATATTTACCAACAATGCTTGAGTCCCACATGAATAAAAGATGAGCCTTTCCTTCCTTAGTAATATAGCAGTTAATTGTCAGGGGAGATTGACATTTGGATTGTTATTATATAAAATGCAGAGCGGTGGCCCGAGGGCCAGGAGAGCACCCCCCTCCACCCCCAGAGGATCCCTCTGCAGTAACACAGTGGTTTTAATTAAGAAAGTTGCCTTGGTTTTATTTGTTTGGTCTGCTGCAGAGACGCATTCTGTGTTCTGATCACAAGGCTAGCAATGGGAGCTGATGGATAATGATGATGCAACTTACTGAGGTCAGGCTTGGCAGCTCTCATATAGAAGTGCAGCTCAGAGAAGAGTGGTCCGTTTTCATGTGGCTCCTGTGGACAGAACAACATCCATAGTTGATCCAAATATTTAACAACAAAAAAGCAAAGAAATGTGATCAAATCTTTTGTAATTTTATTGATCTCTCAATTAAACCACAGGAATGTTCCTACATGAGCCTTAAGGATAAATTTCATTGGTAATGTTTATTAACAGTTTGTTACAGTTTATGATGGAAAGGTCAGATTCCTTAATCTTAGTTACTCTATATACTAAAGCTGCAGCATTCCAATCATATATTTCAAAATAATGCAACTCCCATATTAATTATTTAGGTGTTTTATTGATGGAGGGCGAGGCAAAAATACACTGCAAAAAAAAAAAATTGAGAACACATTAACAATACAATTTAACTTCAATTAAATCAAGCTTCTGTGAAATCAAACTGTCCACTTAGGGAGCAACACTGATTGACAATCAATTTCACCTGCTGTTGTCTGAATGGAATAGACAACAGGTGGAAATTATTGTCAATTAAAGAGATACACTCAATAGAGGAGTGGTTCTGTAGGTGGGGACAACAGGCAGCTACTTAGTACCTGTGCTTTCTGACTG
Source organism: Jordanella pulchra (assembly GCA_034780135.1). NCBI lineage: Eukaryota > Metazoa > Chordata > Actinopteri > Cyprinodontiformes > Cyprinodontidae > Jordanella > Jordanella pulchra. The sequence goes on along the minus strand of JAUZNJ010055122.1, from coordinate 27,171 downwards.
ATGTTTTGATCACTTTTAAATGTTAGTTGTGCTTTCATGCTCGTGGTAGCATGAGACAGACTCTGCAACCCCCCACACAAAAGGCTCAGGTGGTGCAGCTCATCCAAGATGGCACATCAATGCAAGCTGTGGCAAGAAGGCTTGCTCTGTCTGTCAGTGTAGTGTCAAGAGCCTGGAGGCCCTACCAGAAGACAGTCCAGTACACCAGGAAACATAGAGAAGGCCGTAGGAGGCAACAACCCTGCAGCAGGACCCCCAGCAGGCCACAAATGTGCATGTGTAAGCACAAATGGTTGGAAACTGACTCCATGAGGACGGTATGAGGGCCCGACGGCCACCGATGGGGGTTGTGCTCACAGCTCAACACCGTGCAGGATTCTTGGCATTTGCCAGAGAACACCAGGATTGGCAAATTCGCCACTGTCGCCCTGTGCTCTTCACAGATGAAACAGGTTCACAATGATCACATGTGACAGACGTGATGTACAAAACAAAGTATTCAATGAGAATATTTCACTCATTCAGATCTAGGATGTGTTATTTGAGTGTTCCAATTTTTTTAGCAGTGTATATAAAGTAGGTTTTAGAACTTATTCAGATCTGGAAAATGCTTGAATAAAATCCAATACTTTTCCAAACAGTGTAAGGAAACCTGTAGTGAAAATGAAATCCCCCTTTAAGTTCAGCTCTCTCTTCAGGATCCAAATCACTGCAGCACCACTTCACAGAGCTCTTGCTCTGTTGTCCTTTGACTTATCAACCATAAGCTGCTAGCAGAAACTCATTCTCATCCTGGCATTCAACTCATTTCTAGATAAAAAACCTTGGCTCTAGATTCATAGTTGCTGAGTTCCTGCAGAAGGTCCTGATCTGTTGTAATGGAGACATTATGCAAGAAATTCTCACCTTGAATCTATGATAAACTGTCTTCCTTATGATCAGTAATGTAAAACAGTGTCAGGTGGTTATATTGGAACCAAATAGCAAATAATGATGGAACTAAAACTCTATGGTCCCTTTTTTGAAAACAGGTCCCACCACACTGGATGTAGAGAGAGTGAAGTATATAAACCTTGTGCAGCAAATGCCCACATGTTGAGCGATATTTTCTCAAAGTTAAAAGATGGAAATTCTAACTCTCAACATTAAAGCAGCATTAGTCTGACATTGAGCAAACAAATGTAATCAATTCAATTCAAATTAGCCAGATAGTTATCTGGAATGTAAATACAAAGTTTTTAAGAAAAACAAAACTTTTTTTTTTATCCAATTGCTGGCAGAGGTTAGATCCACCAGCATTAGATTTTACTCTGGTAGTTACAGTAGATCAGTTCAGTTTAGCTGAAGTTAAAAGACCTTTCTCCACTCACTCCAGATAAATAATATGGTAATGTTTATACATGATTTCTAATGACAACAAAATGAAATACAAACAGAAAATAAAATTCAGTTTGCCGTTTCTGAGGAAGTTCTCTGAAAGACATTCACGTTGTACAATATGCGGTGACATCTGAACAATGCAACCATAATCAGTCTCACCACTTTGATGACATAGCGAGCATCCGGCCCAACAGGTTTCTCGGAGTTCTGTTCAGCTATTAAAAAGCAAAGCCATTGTCAGGATTTTAAAAACCTACACGGGTAGTAAAATCTTTCCAAATTTCTAACCAAAATACTTATTTAAAGTCAAGCAAGCACAGAGGGGAAACTAAGGGCATGTTTGAAAATTCATACCCAAGTATATGAGGCCAAAACCTCCTTTGCCAATTGGAGCTCCCAGCTTCCAGGACTTCTTTCCATTATCTGTCAGGACTTCCCCAGGTGGGAACTCCTCTGCCAGCTTCCGTTTAGCAGGCGCTCTTCCTTTGCCCGCAGCCTTGGCTTTAGGGGGCATCTAAAATGAATGGGCATAACTGTAAGAGATTATTCAAACTTCAAATAACAAAGATGGCATCACATGGCTCACAGATTGATTTAGTACTGGATATTTATTTTTCTTTTCACAGCCTAAAAAAAAGAGAACTTCATTTGCTCTGATAAGGCCAGCTCCACTCAGCAAAAGCATCACAATAGCTGATGTTTTTTTTGATGGGAAAAACTAAAACATGCCCTAGCGATTTTAAAATAATTAGCTGGATCAGAAACTGTGACAGTAGAAAATATTAGCGATGACAGAGTTTAATAGTTTGGCACTCCACTGTCAAAAACATACCAGGGAAACTAGGTGACCTTAAATCTGACACCTTGTTTAAGTTGTAAGCTGGACTGCATAAAGACTTTGGGTTCTCAGGATGAAAACGTGTCAAGCTCCTTCAACGATTCCCCAATAAAGAAATACTGTCGCATCCTTAATGACAGAAGTTAAGGCATCCTTAGCAACACCACTAGGGTCACAGGTAAGCTAAAAAATTTTTTACAAAATAAGAATAAAGAAAACATCATTTCTGCTGGCTTCACTTTTTGTCAAACATTGCTTACAGGAAAACCCTTGACCTGACATCATTTTAATAAGACCATCTATCCTGACAACTGCATAATTCACCGTGGTAAAACGGACATAAAAACGGTGACGTTGTTAATGTTGAAGTAAGAAGTACAACAGTCAAAACACTTAAGCCCAGTTAAGAGTATTCCTCTAACATTCCATTGAGTCACCTCTGCCTTTTAGAAGAAGACCTCTGTGTCGCACAAATGGCTTTCAAACTACCTATGATCCGCAGTAAATTAAATTAAAGCGAAACAAACACCGGTTAGCTTAATGCTAACTGCACAGACTCTCATCGGGAGAGCGGGATCACGGGATTTGGACATCGGAAACCCATTGGAACACTCATTCACGATGATTAAAATAGCAATACACACCGCCAATACGTTGTTTAAAGCGAATCGTTGGTGAAAATTGTGTAAAGAACGAGCAGCAGCAAAACTACCGCTCAGGAAGCAGCGTCACGTGTTTCTGTCATTCTATTGGCCCAACAGGATGCGTAACAGAGCGTAAAGCTGTGTTCAGGATAAAAAAACAAGCTCGGAAACTCTGTTTCCGGGTTTAAATAGAGCTACACTACAGTCCTCCAAAATAACTGAAGAAGCATGTGTGGAGCTCAATAGAGTTTAAAGAAAATAATGACGTGATTTATTACAAAGATTATCACGATCCATTAAATACAATCTATAATCAACAGTTCCTAATATGTGTTTTTCATTTTCTTCCATACATAGTAAATTATGAAGGCATTTTATAATTTTAAATGCAGCAACATGTATAACCCAAAAAGTAAGGTGTGGTACATAAAATAAAAAGGAGTTTGAATAAAACAATCTTTGAAATATGGTTCTAGGCTACTATCCATAGAAACAGTTAAAACGATTATCTCTAAAGTAAAATAAACCTAAAATATAGAAGACTACATTCTCTTCTTGGAGAAAAACAATGACTACAGTATAGAATCAATAATGCCCTGTTTCATAAACCAGAAGCACCGTTCACCTCATGGTCAATGATTCAATCAATGACTAAGTAAAAAGTCAAATGGGAATGAAATGATGTTCATTATTCAAACAGCCATACAATTGGGGAATATTTTATAAAATAAAAAAGAAAGACTGAAATTGACTGAAATCCCTTTTGCAATTGTTTGATTTAACCTCTTTATTTTATGTATACAGTTTTATTTATGCAGAGGGATGCTATAAGTAAAAGATGTAAAGGAGTAATGACTTTCCATATTTACATGCAACTCTGAGATCAGATAAGTTTTTGTTTAATTCTATGTAGAATTAAGAAATTCTTCATCAGTATGTGTAAACTGAAACAGAACCAAAAACGTTCACATTACCAGCCCACCTCCTGAGTGTTGTTGCAAATGCCAATTTTAGATAGCAATGTAAATGTTTTGAATGTTGTGTGCTTTGAATGTGTCATTTGATACAAACATATTGAGTATCACCTACGTACAACCTGCAGCACAGCTCATGAATAAGATATTGGTTCTTCAGAGAATTGTCTTTCCAGGTGCCACCGAGCAGAGAGAGCAGTTAGAAGAGGGCCTCAGCTTGTTCCCATCCCTCCTTTATATCAAGAAAACTTTAGTTTCCTATTCCACATCATGCTCTTTTACCTTGACTGAGCTAAACTGATGGTACGTTTGGTTTTTTGTTTTTTTTTCACCCTGTTGCTGTGATGACACGCTGCAGGGATAGTGGTGAGGAAAGCAGAGAGAACCCTGACAGAAAGCAGGAAAACAGAAAGAAAAGAGGAAAAAATGTTTCGTTCCCTCCTGATGAACAGATAGTTTCCGGTTTTGCGGAACATGCAGACTCAACAGGTGAGCCGCTGTTAAACTGCACATTTGGCTAAATATCAGTCACAGGAGGACTGTATTTTGTTACAATGGAATGACTGTCAGTTTAATAAACTGTACCAGTATTTTATAAAAGCAACTAGATAACGCACCCTTCTTAGTTTAAACTGAGTTGTTTTTTTATGATTTAATGCAGTAGCATATAAAGTTTAAAAATATGTATATATTTGTTGATTTTAGACAACAGTTCTTTCACCCTGACTGATGTGATTGAAGCATATCAGCAAAGTTGCAGTAAATATCAGGTCCATCCCAGAGAAAACATACTGCAGCAACTTCAGGTATGCAGCCTAATGTCTTCAGTGTGAATGTTTGTTAGTGAAACTGAGTGTTCAAAATGAAAGGGAAATGTAAGAAAAGCTTACTTCATTTTTACTGCTTATGTAATATTTATGAAGAAAGAGGAGGGAAGTAACCACCAGACACTGATAGCAAAATATATTGATTCACTGACTATCAACGAGCTGAGCATCTCTATTGATAAAGGGGTACTTTTATCAGTTTAATGGTAGACAGCCTATAAAAGTCAATCCAGTGCCCGATACATCTCACACTAAGTCACGCACAGTGGTGAAAGCTTAATGAATTTGCCTTTTTTCTGAGGATGCAGGAGCTTGGTTCCTTGCAGTCATTATGAAGCTTTCTGTTTACCAAATGATTAGAGTCAGACTTGAGGCAGATACTGGAGAGTCAAGATGAGAATATCATTGTGACAATGATCTCAAACCAAACAGTCGGTCTACTACTGAATATATTACAAAAAGTATAAAAAAAGGGAAAGCTTTAATAGAACCTTCAGAGAGAACCATGCAGGGAAAAAATACTTGCAAATTTTAATGGATTCACACCAAAGCTTGCACTGAGGAAAGACTGAAAATAACATGGCATTCTTTACCTCACTTACTCTTTGCTTCTTTAAAATCTCATCAACCAACCTTCAATAAACTGTGTGTCAAATCAAGAGAGTAAAACCTGGTGTTGTCCTGTAAATGTAAAATCTCCAGAAGCTTATATATCTCTCCCATATGATCTTATTGACATTTGATTATATTTAATGACATGACAGTAGCCATTGAATTGAACATCCATCACCACATAGTGACTTTTGATGCACATTTTCAGAGAAAAAGCTACAGGGTGAAATATTAGATTAACAAAAAATGTGTATTTACTTCTAAGCAACATCAGCAACTCTGCTCATAAAAGAGCTGCAGCCTAATGACATTATTATAACCCAGCAAGTCAAGCCTGTCAGAGCCAACTGCGGACTGCAGGTTTGATTAAAACTAAGGTAATTTCAGGACTACTAGAGGTAGAGAAATTAACACATTTAAAGGCAAGATGGATATGAAAAGAAGTGGCTGTATATAATGCAAACAATTTGGTTCTAGCAGCCTTAATTAGGTTAGTTGTATTTATTTTTTTATTTTTTTTATTTTTACGATCCCTTTTGATAATGATTTATAACATCTTTGAGATTAAGACCATTTTATTTGACAAATTATGTAAAAGGAAAACTGTTAGCCTGAAATTGTCTTTCATAAAAATACTATGTTAAATGTTGCTATTTTGCTAAGTTCACACCATTTAGACCAATTAAATTTGTTTGGGTTTTACATTGTGCTTAAGGACAAGAACAGGAAAGGTTCTTTCAATTACACTGAAAATATTAATGTAGTGACCTGAAGAAGGAATTCAAATACAATGCCTGCCATGCAATCAATTGTGTTTCATGACTTTATTTTAAAGGGCCTACATCATGCAACATGAAATAAAGCTGTTCGTTCAACAAAATAAGGCACAAAGTGATATTTTGCTTGGTTTGATCTCTTAGTAATTCCAGAAATCCGCTGTTTGAGCGTTAGCCCCTATTTGTCCTATAAAAATGAGAGTTTTTGAGAATAAGTACTATGAGTGCCCACTAAAGGAATCCTACCTTAACCGCACTGTGCCAACAACACTGCAAACAAATGCCCACTTTCTCCAATCATAGAAGCGTGATGTGAGTCAGAGTGTAATGATTCGGGGCCAAGTTAAGAGGAAGCGACTCTTTTAGCAGCTAATCTGCACAGGAGCAGCAGCCTCTATCTTTTAGCTATTTAGCTAATCTCTAGGTCATGAAAATCTCTTACTTTGTTTTTGTTTTGGTGTTTTTTGTGCCTTGTGAGAGTTTAGACTTTGTACAGCCTTCACAAGTGGTGTGATATGGTGACATTATGAAATGGCTGGTACACAGATAAAAAAGGCAGCTTCGCTATAAAGGCATTGTTTATTTCTTTCATGTTAGGATAATTTTTATTGGTGATATGTGAGCTTGTTAAACCCTGATAGTGCCTGCATGTTACGTGTTAAGTGTCATGTTTTCCCAAGCAGTTTAGCTAAATACGACAGTTCTTCTGTCAGGATAAAAACTTATCTTCATTATGTACATAGCAAAGATTTGGAAACGAAATGAGAGTATACAGACAGAGTGAACTCTGAACAACGAGCTATGGGGGCAATCGAAATGGGATTGATTTATGAATACGGTATTATTTGGATATGCCTGGAGCATGGGATGTCTCCACATTTGCAAACCTGTATGATATATGTAACATGTGATGATGTGGCGGATCTTGTGTATAAAATGCTTATTTAACTGTGATTTGGGGCTGCTGCGAACCCCTCCAGTCTGACTAAGATTACACTTCTGTAAAAATTGTTGACATGTCTTAGTCATTTAACATATAACTCTTATGAAGTGATAATTAAAGTGTTTGTCCCAATTGATCTCTTCTCAGGATAGAATCAGGGAGAGAAAGCCTAAAGATGTAAACACAGCGCTTTCCTTTATATAGTGGTTGAAAGAAAACTACATTTTATAACCAGCGAATGCCATTAGATCCAATATCTTTCTGTGTTTAAAGACTATTATCCTATTTTGACTTTATACAATATTGGAACATGCCAGAATATTTTTTAGTTAGTGGGATAAATCATAGATGGATAAAGGTAAAATTATTATAGAGCTCTTAAAATGTAACCATTTAGAAACAGTGATTCAATTAAGGGATTTAAGAACGGATGTGTTATGATCTGTTTTGTTGCTGGTCAGGAATCTGATGCACAGGTCTTCTGTGTCCTGTTATTTAAAAAACACTTGTGGGCTGATTTAGTACTGTACATGAAGATGTAACCATTAGCTCTGAGTACATGATGAAACCTTGCTTCTGCATGCTCCGTGTTAACTGTGTTAAGGTCTAGATGAGGTCTTATCTGTAATTTATGTTGATTCTGCATTATTTTTGAGGATATTCTGACATTTTCGCAAACTAAACGTTGTGGATGCACTGATTTAGACACATAGCTATAAAGTGAAGTGTCGGAATCTGTATGGTACTACATGCTCCAGTGCAGGGGTCTCCAACCCGGTCCTCAAGATCTACTGTCCTGCAGGTTTTAGATGCATCCCTGCTCAAACACAGCTGAATCAAATGAATGGTTTGTTACCTGGACTTAGCCAAACCCGATGGCATGCTGAAGAGGTCATTCAATCATCTGATTCATCTGCTTCTGAAAGATAACAGCATCTAATATCTGCAGCGCAGTAAATCTTGAGGACCTGGGTTTGAGACCCCTTGCTCTAGTGTATCCTGATCTCAGCTAAATGGAATGATCATAGCCCAGGAACAGAGCCTTTAAAGACCAAGAAGAAAAGGTTGAAGCTGATCATTTTAATGATCCTTCAATGGAAGGATGGGTTTATGACTGACAGTTAAAACAAAAAGTGGGAATGCTCAGGCTGCTGCTGTGGTGTTGAGGTAGAGTGCATTAGCCATATACTGGCTGTCACAGGTTCGAGTCTAGCTGACCTTTGCTGAATGTCTCTCCCCTTTCATGCAACCCACTTTCCTGTCTGCACACTCTCAAATATATAACAATAAATGCCACTAGAGTCTATAAACTATTTAATCAAAAAGTGGGTATGCTCTGTAAGGGAGACATGCTGAAAGGAACAAAAAAGCAACAGTCCAACCATCATCAGTCATTTCTGCTTGTAACAACAGTTTTTTTGCATATGATATGATCAATAAAAGAGGAACATCAATGAATATAAAACCCTGTGCACCTTCACCTTTCCTCCCTAACATCTTACACACATTGCAATCTGTATTTGTATGGGAAAATAAGGAGGTGTGCGTGGTGTCATTGGACTCGTGAAGTCATCTGATAAAAGTAAAATAAAGATGTGGACACAGAAGAGCAGTTTTCAGGGGCACAAAAAACCCCTAAACACATGAACACATGAAAGACAGCTGGCAATTTATGCCAACTGTGTACTAGGGACATTCTTTCTAGAGAAAAACAATCAGATTCAAAGCTAAATGATTGTAAGATTTATTTAATAAAATAATGTTTTTAGGGTACGAAAGTATTTATTTCTTAAAATAAGTTAATTTTCCATTACTTTAAACAGGAAGATAAGATAATCTACAAAGACAATATGTATTTATGCCCTTAAAATTGGATAATTAGATATTGTAAACTTAAAAATATAGTGAAGTTATTTTCTTATTTTGAATGTAAATCATCCTATTTTGCTCCCAACAAGGAAAAATTAACCTTTTGAAGAAAAAAAATACTTACATAGATTTCAACTTTTGCAAAGTCATCACTTTAAACATCATAAGATTGTAAGTTAAAGCATTAAACATAGTATTAGAATTAAAAGTTGCACCGAATTTAAATACCTTCATTCAAATAAAACATTTTCATGATAACTGATCAGATGAAGCGTCTGATCGGTAACTTATATTTAAAAGTTGAACTGAAACTGTAATCTTTTTATATGTGGTTTGACTGCTGTAGTTTCTAAAACTCCTCAACAGAAAACTAATATCATTCAGCTGTGAGGACAGAGAGAAATAGAAAAATAATCAGGACAGACAGAGAAAATGTTGATCTAATATCAGGAAGAAGTGCAAGAACAGCTACTTCAAACCAAGTTATTCATTTGTGAATATTATTTTTACAGATATAGTGCATGAGAAATTTGTGTATTTCTTTTGCTATTGTTAAATATTGCTTGCTTAACTATGGGACGTAGTAAAGAGTGAGGGAGACAAGAATAAGGTTGGTGATATCATCTGCTAGAAGAGACCAGTGATAGCATCAGATAAGAGCAATCTAACTAGTGAAGCCACAAAAAAACAGAATGGTTTAGATGTCTGCTGATCATCTATTTACTGAGTTCTTTTGGGAAATATATTGCAGGCAGAAATGACAAGTCAGTCACCACAGAGGAAAATGTGGGACAGAAGGGTGTAGATGAGACAATAGAACAGAGGAGTATGTACAGAAAGTCAGTGATAAAAGTCTTGCATTTTATTAATCCATGAATAAATGATTTATATATGATTTCAACATAAACAAAGAAAGAAATCAGTCAAGGGAGCTGGAGTGGCTGTAATATGTCTGCATGCTTTTTAGAAAGTAGGTAGTTGCCCCCCTGATAGTGAGCAACCTCGGTACATGCAGCTGAACAATGTTTCCAGTTTCTCTGCCTTCGAGAGAAGTAGAAGAACTCTGCATATCCAGGAGGAGCAAAGTTCAGCCACTACTCCTGCAAACTGAAATAAAACAGCTGAGTGGGTTCATATTTTCAGGATGCTCCTGGAATGCATTGCATTTCCAAAAACATCTCTCACCAAAATCTGGAGAGGATCCAGAATTTCTAAAGGAAGTATAAATCAATTTTGGTTGTTGAATACCTAAGAAACCATAGAAGGTTGTTGGTCCAAGGGATGTCTGGGCTTAGCTTATCTCATTACTTTGTATAAAAAATTAACAACAGATGAATGGAGTTCCTTAAGAACCTAACTGCTTAATTAAATTATTAAAATAATATTTCTGTTGGAGTTTATCAACACATGTTAACATGTTCTTTCCTTATTTTGTGATAAACATAGAGACCTTGCACAGTTCTTGCCAGTGCTGGGTATTCACTAAAATGTTCAAGAATCAATTTATCAATTTGATTTTGATTCTTAAGATTAAGAATCGCTTCTTTTCCATTCGATCTGATTTCAGACTGGATTGCTGGTATTGATAAACCATCTATTTTATCTGTTACTTGAATGACATGACTGTGTAATTATGCAACACGTTGTTACTAGTATTATATTAACATTCAACTGCAAATAGATAAAGTGGTGGAAGTTGATGACAATCAATGAGAATTGATTTAGAATTGGAAAATTAACACAGATTTAGTTCTTGCATCTTTATAGATTGATACCATTAAAACTCATTCACTCTCAGAAGGGATCAGAATTGCTATAGTTTCCTGTTTCCATTGAGTGCTGCAGATTTTGTATACATAAAAATTCCCTCTCTCTTTGCTAATATTCATTTTTACCACCATACTCAAACGCACACTTTCTTTTTCCTTCTTGTAATGTGAAACGCAGTGTGCCATTTATAATTCATTGTATGTACATATCCTCTTTATTTGAACGTACCATGCTGAAGCACTGCTCTCCCCTCCTGCATAAATTTTACTGGAGATCAAGGAGAATTGTTAGTGGAAAATTAGAAATGTAGCAATGCTTACATTGGGCATAGATAGGCTTAGGTGCTAATGAACCCTGCTGCATTGAAAATGGATGTAGGTGGTCCTCCTAAAACAGTAAAATATGTGTGGTTAAGCATTCACTAAGAGATGGGTTATTTAGACCTAAAAAAGGCTACATGTGAATGAATCTGTAATAAGACGATGCAAATCGAAAAGAAGAACGCCTAAAGAGCAAATTTATTAAATTAGGTCTTTTAAGGCATGCGGCGATCCCCCTGAGGATCATCGCTGAAGACTATTTAAAGCTTTTTAAGAACCCACAAGGCCTTCTGCGCTCCTTTGAAATGCTGTAAGTGGATAAAACTGTGCTGCTGCTGGTGACATCTTCATAGAAGTGGTAAACAATATTAGGTTAGAGGCAGCGCGGATGGAGGCCGCCACACTTTGACTCTGATTTTACTGTGTGAACTTGAGTGCAAGTCTCTGTGATTAAAAAGGTAATTAGGCCGATCAAACTGGCTCTAAATGGTGGCTTTGGAATGAAGAAAGAGCTTAACGGAGGAATGAAACACTTCAGGAGCTGCTATAATTATAACAGTAAAGGTCAGATTTTTCAGCAATAACTTGATAAAGAGGGAAGTTCTGTGAGGATTCACACAAGTTGAGATTAACATGGAGTCGACTTTGCAAATTAGTTATAGAACTTGTTTTAATTTCATTGATGATCATGGGTGTCCACAAGCTATTTTATCAAATATGCCAGCTGTACCCACTTCAATACTCCTCATTCTGGTTTAAGCAATAAAACAAAACAAAATGAGTGCAACAGTACATTTATGGATTTTAGGACATTTTGATATACAAAAGAATCCAGGAACAGTGCTGCAGATCTGAATCAAATGAGAACCAATCAAATGGGAGAAGGTCAAAAAGGAATATAAAAAGTTGCAATTCAGCATATTCATCCACAGCTGTAATCATATTAGCTTTTGGGTCATTATGGTTAAAACTATCAAAGGTCCCAGATCTACTATAATGTTTACTAATGCCATCTGATAACATCCACTCTTGTTCCCCAAATGTTTGTTTCCTTTTTTGTTTTTTCTTTCCCTTTTCAGAAGTTGTGATTTGTGAATCTTGTTGTAGAAATACAAGCTTCATTCAACTCTATTTTTAATCCTTCTATACATTTCTCATTGGAACAATATACACCAATTGGCAGTATCTTCAAATAGATTTCATTTAAAACATGATCTAAAATATTTGACAGAAGCAGTGCATCATTTAGAGTATTTTTTCTATTTTTTTAAAGGCATACATTTCTTAACTCATTTGGTACATAAGAAGAAGCAGAAAACAAGAAAAATTCCCCCCATTTTAACACTGAGACCTGTTCTTGATTCCTTTATCTCAGAAGGCTGCTGTTGTGTGCATTTACACCTAGATTAAAACACCAGCTGCAATATTTATTATGATTATGATTTCCTAAATGTAGTTAACTATATAGAATAAATGTAGAGTTAATAATATGGAACAGATGGATGATTTAAATACTTTATTTGTTTTTTTGTGCCAAAAGACTCCAAGTAAACAATATCTACTCTTAAAATGTGCTCACAGATCTCTTGTTACACCAAGAGTTGGGCATCTTTCTTTTCTGGCACTAAACACTTAACGCTTATGCTGCCTCCGGGGCTGCTTTTTCCATGTTGTATGGAAATGTCTAGGGATTCATTACTTTTGGATGAGTATCACAACCCTGAGAGATCTGCTACAAGTTAAAGTACCAGACAACCTTCTGGTCCATCTAGGGAACATTTAATCTAATGTTACTGTGGTGTCACACGGTTTCTTATGTTGTTTTAGGTAATCAAGAAATTGTCTCACTGGTTTAGTGGTTCACATAAACAAAGGATGATAAACATTATACAGATCAGGATGTTGACGGGTGTTCTTGCAATGTTTAATTTTTCAAAATAAAAAAAAAACTATGAGAAAGATAATCAATAGATACCTAAAACCTCAGATGAAATGTCATGTTGCCCCCTAATTTGACAACATATACAGTGCCTTACTTTTGATGTTAGACAAGAAATGGACAGAGTGAGGTTAACAAGACTTTAGTAATTAATGTCTCCATAGGTTTAGTGCTGAATCCTGGGTAGCTGCATTTAAGACCATATGCCTCTGAATATGTGATAGACTCTGCCATGTGGTTTTATTTATGAAGTATTAGAATAAAAAAGTGTGAATATAAATGCACACTAACTTTCAGACTTTTATTTTTATTTTCCGTCACATACTGTATGACTATACTGACATCAAGTAAAATGTAGTTTTACAGTGAAAGCTTTTTACAATTTCAAGAGGTAGAAATTCTTTTGAAATGTATTGTTTATTTAATCAAATATATTTAGAAAACAATGCAAACAAGTCACATTCAAAGGCAACTTGAAACCCATCAGCACAAAGATTTCAGTAAATGTTTTTTACAACAAATAAACTAAAAAATATTTATTGCACACCTTGGTGATATAATTGGTGCTCCATTTAGTAATTCAACGAATTATTGAAAAAACAAAACAATCATGTTTACCAATATTTGAAGTTAAACTGAAAGACTGACTCATTGTCTTTTAACATGCTTCCAAAGACTCAGTTACAAACGGATTCCAGATGTAGAAAGCTTTAAGTGTGAGTTTGTATTCTTTCCATGATGTTTAGAGAATAAGCTTAGAATTAGTTGCATGTTGGCAAACCTTCTAATGAACAGCTTAGTGCTTGTTTCCCTTGCAGATTATTCAGTTGAGTGGACTGAGGAGGAATCAATTACCGCAACTTAACTTCCATTATTTATCCCATTGCCAAAGCTTTAATAAAAGACCACAGTAAATGTCTGACTATATGTCTGTGTTAAATTCAGGGTCAAATTCAATTCCTCAAAATTGCATTTTCCTGGGATAAACCCCTCTGAGGAAGGATGATGGGAGGAATAGGGGGAGGGAAAAGAGCGAGAATCCCTCCAGAAATGAAAAGACAAGAGAAAATCTGTTTTTACAGACCACCGCTGCTTTCTCAGCTCCGTTGTTTAGCATTAATGTTGGACTGCCGAGGTCTGCTAACACACACACACACAAAAAGCATCACCCCCCCCCCCCCCTTCTGCTCGTGTGATTCCAAACGCTGGAGTTTTGTTTTTTTTTCCTTTTAAATTAAATGCATGCTGATTGTTATTGCGGCGCCCCTCCCTCGCGTGGAATAGTCGAGGTAAATGTCACTAAGTAAGTGCTGCGCTATTTTCCTGGCTGGTTGTTAGCAGCAAAATAAAAGCCCGGAGAGGTGGAGGGAAGAGGAGGAGGTGGAGGAAAGTTCCCGTATCCGTGTTATCAGGGAGCAGCAGGAGGACCGGACATATGTCGCTACTCTCATTACAGTCCAAGGCGGCGATAACGGGGCACTTAGTGGCACATTTGAAACGGCGATCATGGCTGAAGGAGAAGCAGGGAGTTCAGGTTGGGATGAGCATCACCACAGGGCACACAGATTCACAACCATGCTTTATTTAAAACACACGACCTCCACAGCCGTTCCAGCGTCACACAATTTCCCTAAACGCCATCTGGGAAGCAGCGTGCCGAACTGGGGGGGAAGAAAAAAAAGGATAAAACCTCGTCTATGTGTAAAAGACTCTACTTTACATGCTCTGCGCCTAATTGAATTGGGAACAGTTGCAGTTAAAGTGAAAGGCATGTGTGATGCACTATTGGTGGGACACTATTAGGGTGAATTGAATTTCCACGCCTGACTGAGTGGAATATGAGAGCTTTTGTAAGTGGGATAATATTACAGGCCTGGACTCAGTGAGTGGAGAGGCTTCAGAACCACAATGACCACATTTTGACAAAAACACATCTGTCAGCTCATGTAAATGGATTGCCAATCACCTTGTTGCAGATTTAAACTCACTATATGAAGATGGATGTTTTTTTTAACTGTTGGAGATTTCAGATGTTAGTATATTCTTTCAGAAATAAATTAGATATTTTTTCAGTCTCATCATGACCAAATTAAAACAAAAAAACAAACAAACAAACACAAAAACAGTTCCACACAGCAATAGTTGAAGAACAGGGACATACGTATGTTGTTTCTGAATTCATAAGCATTAATGTGCATATTGGAAGTGTTTTGTCATAATATTTGTACCTGTGTCAGTATAGCAAATTAAGATGACCATTTGCTCTTAATTACCCATATTTGTTCACATCAAGACAAATTTGAAAAAAGGTAAAGTATAAAGGTGCTCTATGATTTTATTGGCACTTAAAAATACTAGTTTTTTGGGGGGGACTATGTCCAACAATGTTAAGGCCACAGTTATTCCTGTCTCGGTTGCTTCCTTGGCCTTGTCACTATCTGAGGTATTTCTTCTTATATTCATCACCAGTCTCTGTTCTGCTGCGAACAAGCAAACATCCTAGTATTGTCAACATTTTCATTTAAGAGAATACAGGTAAACACAACACAATACATTCTTTGTAGCACTCTGTACATATATTAGTGGCAGAGGTATATGAAATCGCTATCTCTACGGTTTGGGTGTTGTCATTGGGGGATATTTCTGTTGTACCCACCTGATTTGTATAAACTGCTTATTAGCAGGCAGTGCAGAACTTGATGAAAAACTTAAGAGGTAGTTGTGATATTAGTTTCTGGTGTTAGACAGACATTTCTATGAGGCTGGGTCAAATGCCAGCATTTAACACACAAAGGCCCTAATCTACTAAAGGTTTGCCTGTGTTGTGTTAAAAGATGTACAAACTTGATAGCTTGTGCAAAGTTGATCAACCAAAAGGTTTTCACTTGAGTTACATCTGCGATAAAATAGCAAAATAGCCGACACAGTCCATCTAGTGTGTTTGCCTTCATGAACATACATAACATACGGTGATCATGTGAGCATGCAAAACAACATGAGGACGATATCCAAATGTAATTACTTATCGCCTACATCCTGATTTGTCATGTCTGAAACTACGGAGAATGAGTTGAGGGAGATTGAGGCAGAAGTAAAATGACAGACATGGTAAAGAGAGCGCTTCTATGTTTGCATGAAGATATTTGGACTGTTCTACCAAGGTCTCCATGGTGACAGCTGGTAAGACATGTAAAATCCTGATTTAAATAGGGTGGTCCACATAACGTTTGCCCGTGTTATCCATTTTGCATCTTAGTAGATCACCTGAAACACAACCATTAATTTGTAAATACACTTCTATGTTCACACAAGTAAATTAGTTCTCTTTATTGGATATCTTGGTAGATCAGGCCCATCGGGTGCATCATACATAACAGATTGCCATTTCTGTAGATTTTAGCTAAATGCACTTCTCTATTTGTGCCAGCAGGGGGGTGACTTACAATTAGAGACATAAATAAATTAGGCTGGGGATCATCTAAGCTTCAATTTTGTGTGTGTGTGTGTGTGTGTGTGTGTGTGTAGTGGGTCTAAATATGGTATGTTATAGAGTGTGGAAGGGTTGTTGCAGCCATTTGGTGTTATTTCATGTTTGAATCCAATGAAATGGATGGAAGTGATTTAATTCCAGACACAGAATGATGATCAATGCATTTTATAGGCAGGGGAAAGATAAATGTCACCCTGGACTACAATATGAAAAGCTGCCACCCCATCTCTATAGAACATTTTGAAAATTTCTCTTTGAACTTTTTTCAAAACATCAATCCATATCAAGCAATTTATTTATTTTTTTATTTTTTTACGACAGTTATTGTGTGCTGTTTAAATGGACTGTATAATTACTTGATGTAACCCTTGTACAAAAGAAACCAATTTCATAATAGGTAAGGCCTAATCTAAAGCTGCTTTTGTGTTTATGGATCTGACTGTATGGACCAGCAGATTTGACGATTAATGACACTCTTTTTAAGTACACTTTGATCTTTCAGCTTTATTTTTACGATAAAAACAACAGTTTCTAAACATTAGTTTGCATTTAGTTTGGATTCAGAACTGATCTTATCCTACCCTACCAACAAAGATTTTTTAAAGGTGAAAAATAAAAATAAGTAATCTAAAATGAAGCCATGTACAAGTAAATTACATTTTGTTTTGTTTTTCTTGCTAATTGTCCTTTATTGAATAAAAAAGTTAAAGTTTATTCTAAATAAAGTGAAGAGTTTTTCTTGTCGGTATAAATTGGAATGGTTTGAACATTAATGTTTCAGGTTTAAATTTCTCTCAGATGAAAAAACAAACCAAAAATAACCTAAAGAAATGTGCATCCTTGTGATTTAAAACCATCAAGCTGCATCTCTTTGAACGCTCCAGATTTACAGTTTCTAAGGAGGCTTGTTTTCATTTCTTCTTCTTGTTGAATCCAGACCTGACGCTGTAAATTCTTTTCCTGATCAGAAACATGCCGATCATCCCTGCTGGGTTCTCTTTTCTCCATCAAACATGGTATACACTGAAGGTTTGAGTCTGATTTCATCTAAGAGTGTGAAAAGTGCAGAAGTGAATCTCAAATTCATCTCACACATCTTCAAATACACACACACACGTACCCACACACAGCTCCACTCGGATTGTTCGCCTCATCCTCGGATATGTACATTATTCCTGACATCAACCATTTAAGAAGACGGTGTCTTTGACACAAAGTGGCATTAATTAAGTCGCTAAACGCACACCATCACACATGAGAAAAACGCGGTGGACGAACAAAGCCAGGGACAGAAGGAAAACCTCTAAAAGTCAATAACAATTTTATGTTTGCTTTTAGATCACTTTCTTTTTTTAATGATAAATGAAGTTACTAATTTTGTCTGAGCTCTTGCTAGACACTGAAGCTTTAATTGCTAATTGTTAACAGCAAATGAATAGATTTGCATATTAATTAGGTCCCAATTTACATTTTTAATTTGCCGCTTTCAAAGAGTGCAAGATAAAAGGTTGTGTTGTTTTAAATTATTTATCCTTCAGTGCAGAAAAGATGCTGAAAGGAAAAATGTGGGCCTGATTTTTAACCCCGAAGAGCTCTGTCATACACTTATACATATAAATATATATCAGTTATTTATAGTGTCTGTCAGTTAATTAAAGGAAGAAAAAATAAAACTAGTGAACTCAAACGTTTTCAGCACAAAGCTGTCCGGAGTGGCAGAGTGGAAACACCAGAGAGGATTTCTGTGGCAGCGGAGTTTGGAATCAAGACTCTTTATTCCGCTTTGTGTAGAAATGTGTGTCTGCGCCTTTTATCACTCCATTTTGTCGTCTCTCCCTCCTGACACATCAATATGTTTGGCAGGCGACGCCTTAATTTTTTTTTAGGCAGCAAAGAGAGAACAAACGAACAAGTTCAGAAATTCATTAGGATGAGAAACAGCCGCTGCTGTGCTCCTTGTGGAAAGGAAGATATTCCACTACTTGTGAGCGGAAGTTCATCCTCTTACTGTCTGTTAGATTTGTGATCAGTACATTTCCCACCAGTAGATGTTGACTTAAAAATGTGCATAAACTAGTGAAAAACAAAATCCTAAGAATAAGAAAAACCTCCATTGTTGTTAAAGAGCTTTATGCTGGAGTCCTGCGTATACATGATATAGATAGCCCCTAATAAGACAAATATTACTGATATTATTACTCCTGGCAAATTTTTCACCCTCTTAGTGTCCATTGAGTAAACCTTTTTTTAGGTTTTATATTTTTTTTATTGATGGGAAGGATTTATTCAAAGTATCCAATCTTTATTATATGTGGTCAAAGCAATTGGGAGTAAAGGCAGTGGCCTAGAGCGCCACCTACAGGAGGTTGCCAACGAGAAAAGATGATTTTTTTTCAGGCAGGCAGGTGAAACAAGAAAACAGACTGTGTATTTATGATGAATTTTCAAAAAGTTAAGCTGTAAAACATTTTCATGATAAGTAAATATATGAAAACACATGCATTTATATTCTGCCATTAAAACACAGAGACAATAAAAATATCTGTATATGTGTAAATATAAATAGAAAATTGTCTTAGTTTTGTCAAATGCTTTAAGTTTATTTAACTGATTATTTATATAAATAATATGTTAGATGCAAAATTAGGTTAGGTGCAAAATTCCTAAGAAAGAAAAACTTCTTAACACCCCAATTTAAGAAATTAAAACTGTTTAAATTCGAATAATATGCTTTTAGTAAAATGTATGAAAATATATTTCTGTGTAAAAAATGTGTAAAGATTTTGTGGTTATATTGTGTGTAATTTTGTGTTTGTTTCAGACTTAGTGGAGGAATTAATGTGGCCTTTTAAAAGCAACTTTATCCGAGCACAACATTTTATGGTTATGATAAATAGAAACCATGTTTTGCCCTTTTAAAGTTAAAAGAAGATGACAGCAGTGGGAGAGAATGAATCCTCCAATCTGCTGCGAGAGGCTGCTGCATATGTTTCACCGTCCTGAAATTCATCAAAAAACAAGCAAACAAACCGGAAAAATAAATAAATAATAAATCTATTAATACCTTTTCTTGTAATGATATATATATAAGATTGGCTTTTTTTGATAACATGAACCCTTAATGTATTTTTACTTAATTGTAAATAATACAGAAAAAAAATCAACATCACTGGAACTATTTTTTTTATATATCTTAAAAAGGAAATCTATTTTTTATTTCAACAATAATATAATATCAGCCTGTTAAAACAATAAATAAATTACAACTTAAAAAGAAAGATATTGTAAATAAAGAGCCTTTAAAAGGATAAGCAGGATTTCCTCAATAAAATATATATTTTTTTCTTTTTCCTTTTGTTTTTTATCTAAGAGATGTCTGAAAACATCCGCTCCCCATAACTGTTTTCGACTTACTTTGATCGCTCATTGTTAGCTTGACAAAAATCACAGCAGCGGTGGGGGAGGGGCGGGATCCCTTGAAAATTTTATTAAAGAATTAAAATAGAGAAATCATTCTAATTAACAGCACATTGTAAACACTGTCAAGCCTGCCTCACAAATCAGGCTTGTTATACTTTTATCAGTAATTTCACCAACTGTCATAGTGGAAACAGCTCGTATTCCACTCTGCTTGTGAGAATGTGTGCATCTTTGTCTTAAAAGATCATTTCATGGTAGATTCAGGCCTGTCCAACAATTTCACACAGAGACAGAACAGCTAATGTCCTATTGATCAGCCTAATTTCAACAGGAGAACATGGCTGCTGCCTCCCTTTTGTCCTCCAAGTCCTTTTATATTTAATTGTGCCCTTATGAACAGGGAATTGTAATGTAAAGGAAACATGGAATGAAGAATCGAGTGATGTATCCAGAGAGGAGAAGCTGTCAAGAATCTGCCGTTTACAGAGATTACAGGGCTACGTTTAAATTTTTATCAGACCTGTCAAAGAAACATGCACTGCAAAGCTTTTTAATTCATAAATCTGTAAAAATATTCAACTAAAACTGTGTTAATATAGATTAAAAAAAAACAATTAGTGCAATTTGCACACTAATGGGGCCCCCTGGTGGTCCCTTACTGCAGCTTCACTAACTGATGTGCAAACTTTTTAAGAATAAAACAAGAACTAACTTCAAATATCTCCTAAAAGCTTCATTTACACAATCAAGCTACAATCTGTATGTCTATAAGTAAGTTTATATCTATAAGAATCCAGATCCGGATACAAGATACACAAACTACATGAACCTACGAGCTCTTAATTATGTAAAGCAGGCTTTTTAAAGATCTCAGTCACCCTGTTTTGCTTGTCAGTAAAAAAAAAAAAAGAAAGCAGTGTGTTTTCCACCGCCGCACAAATCTGCCACCTCCGGTGATTGATGCAGTCAAATTAGATGTATGTGGAACACTGGCTCCAGCAAATGAACACATCAACTGATGACCAGCTGTTTCTAATTATTATACACTGGTTAATTAGGACGCCGTGTCACCAGCATCAACAGCGGCGGTAAACTGTGTGAAATTCATAATTCATGCTCCGGCGTCCAACGCGCCTCCCTGATCAAACCGCCACGGTGGATGGAAAAGGCCGTGTAGAAAGAGAGCACAGAGGGTGTCTGTGTGTGTCTGTGTGTGTCTATATGATGGTGTGTGTTCACAGCTCTTCCTCACACCTCTCCCCGTCTCTCTCAGCAGGGTGTGTGTGGAGGAGGCAGCGTTGAATGTCTGGATCTCAAAGGTAAGATGAGTGCCTCACTCTATCTTCATTAAATATGACTTTATGTCACATTCAAGACAGACTCACTGCTCTTTAAAATGTTTCACGTGTTTGAACAAGAATGTAGATGTAAAAGATAAATAAGAAATATAAGAGAGAAGTAATTTTGTTTTCACGACTGACGCATTTTTACAGTACGTAGCTAGAACTACACAATTTCTTTACTATGTATGGTTTGTTGGATTATGACCAGAAATTTACTAGTAAAGCTCTTAGTGGAGGTAAGAACAAAATGGTGCCACAGATGCACTCCATGGGCTCTAATTATTCTTCCCTTTTGTCACGGTTTGTGATTTCTGTATCTATTTTTGAGCTAGTTGTCTTGGGTTGTGAATCATCGTGTTTAAAGCCTGTTTATCTCTGTGTTCTATAGTTAATGACTTTCTTTTAGGGTTTTTTCCAAAGATCATTCTAACGCCTTAACGGTGTATTTTTTTTTGTAGTTTATTTTTGTTAACTGTTGGGAAGGGGTCCAAGGATGTTTTGCAAGGAATTTTCTGAAGACCCAGCTGTGCTCTCCGTGGTATGATTGTTCTGTCAAAATGTGGCTCCAGACTCCAACCCAAGACTGTCCCTTACATCCTCTCTATAATCTTTATAACAGCAGCATCTATTCTACAAGGAGCTTACCATCTATGATCTCAACATGCTGGGTCCCAGATCTTGACCTTCTCTTCATTCCACTTCCTCAAACACTGTGGGGATGGTGCCATACTGGAACAATGCTACCATGTTAGCCTCAACATAAGGCCATCTTGGAAAATATTCCTTTTAAACTTGAAGCTGAATTCAGTATAGTAGGAAATGATATACTCTCATGAACCAGCTGGACCTCGCTATATTGAATACGTTTTGTGTACTCTACACACCCTATTTGTAAGTTGACAAATATTTTTCTTTTTTGGTACTGTAGTCGACACTTTCATTTGATCTTTTTTTGTAAATGTTTACCAGTTCTTTTGGGTATTTCCTCCACCATCCCAGATCCTTTTAGTCATCTCTTCAGTGTCACTATGACACCTGCCAGGCTGCAGAGCGGATCATAGTTCGAAGTGCTACATCAGTAGAGTCGCACGTGGTTCTTTGACTCTTTGGCTCACATACTATATTAAACTATAAACTATTTCCTTATTTTTTTTTTCTGTTCTTCTTTTTTTGTCCCCATAAACAGACATTGCCTGGTAAACTGGATTCTGGAAATTATGATAGTTACTAATGCTCCTTGTCTTGGATTCTGAGATTTGAACTATTCCCATGAAACAGGGGGCTAAGAGACTTTAAGGTCACAGAAATTGGCCTTGATCAGTTGCAATTTGATTTGGACAGCCACTATATTAATGGTATATTTAGGGGCAATTAGAAAGAACTCTCGTGAAAGGAATCAACTAAACTTTCCTTCTAAAGGGATCATTAAGAAATTTAATTTGAAATGTTTTTTTTTCTATAAAGGTTATGTGCATCACTAGTGTCCAACGCTTATTGGAAGTTAACGTGTTAAAGGTAATGCTATTTTATTCTCACTCATTCTAAATAGGGATTAAATAGTCAGGAGAATAAAGGAATCTGATACTGCATAAGTTTAAATCAAATCCTACAAAACTCCAAGAGATGTGACTATCAGTACATGCTCAAAACAAATTAAGACTCCTTACTAAAACATAACCTCCACATACTGACCATTGTTTTTGAGCCAGGGGAAAAAAAAAGTTGTTCCTCTCCTAAAAAAGTCATAAGCCACTCTTCAAGGAAAGGCTTCTTAGGTAGATCCATCAACTCACATGAAGCAGCAGCAAAACTATTTGAAAATGATCACTGATATATGAGACCTGCTCCTAGAAAGGGAAAGTGGGGGTAGGTCAGTATGGACAGTCTGAACTGCTTATCCAGCTATAAAGTGGTGTTTTTTGTGTATTTTGGAAAATATAGGCCTTGTTCTCTTAACACACGCGCAGACTCACCAACTCCAAAACTAAAAGGCCAACTTCAGATTTAAGGTTTTTGTTTCGGAAGATGTTCAGTTTATTGTGAATTTCATGAAGATCTTTTGCTCCTGTTCAGCATTAGCTTGGAACAACCTTGACATTGTTTCACAAAAAAGCATTTTTTGACTATATTTGATGTTCTTTCCATGCTCTTCTTCCTACACTACAATGATGTACTGTGCAATATAAAATTAATCGCTTCTTTAATATCATTATTAAACGACTTCACAGGCATTGCAAAAGTGTTACAAAACCTATTACAACTCCTATCACATTGTGTGTTAATTCATAAATCATACATATATACACACACACACAGATGTGTGTGTATATTTTATATATATATATAGATATATATATATATATATCTATATCTGTGTGAGTGTGTGTGTGTATACTGTAAATGTGCTTTTAGTGTGTACTGTAATGGATATAGTTCTCAGTCAAACTTGGTTTTTGTGGCGTCTATATGTTCCTCATTTTCCTTTTTTTCTCTGTGGTAAAGAAATGTGAAAATATTTATCTTTTGCACAAAGTTAAGCTGGTGTATACAGGTACTTTTATTGATTACTGCAGTCGGCAGGCAGACAGTAATCAATGCACACTCAAGCATTCACATCTTGGAAGTCCAATCATGAAAAACCGGAGCTATCATTATTATTTTTCCCTCTGTGTTTCTGATTAAGTTTCAGAACTTTATTAAAAGAAAAACATAAACACACAGGTAAACTCTGGCTATAAAGGAAGTTGTTTTGTCCTGATTTTTTTCTCTTTTTTTTATGCTGAAATACTCATTTGACAAAAAAAGATGAAGCACGCTCAGAGCCGTGCAATTTTGCCTGTTAGCAAACAGCCTCCCAATTATCTTGGCTTTGATTGCTTGCTTCCATCAAGGTGAGCGATTAGACCACCGCTCCTGTGAAGCTTTGGAAGTCGTCCTGAAATCGCTGCACTTTGATTTCATCAATCTGCAGGCAGCGCAACTGGAGGAAAATGTGAGTTTTATGAGCAAAACTTATTTTCCCCTATTTTCGTCTTCGAGTTCCAATACAGTTTCATATTCAGGCCTTACCTAGTATCAGATTAGAAGCTGTTACTTTTTTTCCCCCAAAGAAACTTCATAACATTCCTGTCAAATTTCAGGCCCTGCTTTCTTCATTTTTCCCTTCACTATGTTTTTTTTTTTTTCTGTTCCAGGGAGCATCGTCCTTGCTGGATATGATTTTATACTATGAATCCACAACGTATCTTGACATTTCTGACAACAGCAGTATGGGAACATCATCTTGGAGGGCTCTCGCTCATTTGATAAAGCAGGTTGGCTGACGCAGTGAAACAGTAATCTTTTCATGTAAGCTTTCTCACAGGGACAATGTTCATGTGGGAAAAGTGAGTTTGCGATTCATTAAGTGGAGAGAAGATGCATGGTCAGACAAACAAGGTGAGAAGTCACGGCCCTACAGGCGCATGCAGCAGCAAGCTCGCTAAGGACTACAGTAGTGTCACAGGTTATATCAGTGAATGTAACTATTAACAGCAGGTTAGGGGAAAGTATACGTGTGTTTAAAAACTGATCTGTTTTGTATAATCTGAACTGTATACACAGACATCTCAATTTCAGAACTTGTTTTGTTTTACTTCTCTTCACTGGTGGATCTGATGAGTGTAATTTCACACTTCCTTCAGATCATCCTCTGACACATGTCTGTTTGATTTTTCTATTTTTATTTTCTGCATTTCTGCTTTGGTTTCAGAGTGTATGCTTATCCAGACTGGATGCTTGCAACGTCTCCCTGGTGGACTATCCTGTTCAGTCTTTATCTAAAGCTCTGCTGACCAGCCACCTCAAAATGCTTCACCTAACCAACGCCCAGCTCAGTGGCATGTCACTGTTCACACTGGGTATGAAACACAAATTTAACTCATATGGGGACCAAATTTCTTAACAAAATAGCATATAAAAATAGAACAATATGATTAGCAAAAAAGAATGATAAAGTATCACTTGGCAATGACAAAAAGTTAAAGAGCAGACATCTGATTGACAGCAAGAAGTTGCGTTAAGGCTGTGGTTAAACTTACTCTTACTTACTTAAAAACTGTTCCTTACAAGGCAAATAAAGGGACTTTAAAGCTGCACATCTTTTGGTAAAAAGTAATTTAGTCTTTGGAAGGTTGTAATGTTATTGAGACCCAACTTTGGATGTAGAAAAACACACACAAAATCTATCCGCCTCGTTATATATTAAACAAAGTTGAAGCCTAAATTGAAAGGTTTTGAATAAAAGAAACAACGCCAGCAGAACGCAAAACCACATAAAGCAGCATTAACCCTCAAATACTCATTCTGTGTCAGATTTTTACAGCCTTTCACTGCTTCAATACACCAAGCTTCATCCATGTGATGGCCTCAGGTTTTACTGTGGAACAGTTTGATATTCAGATGACTTCATGGTTGGTTCAGTGCTTGGTGTCAACATTAGAATAACGGTTTCTGCTCTGATGTTGGGTTGAAATTACTCTGACATTCATTTTTTGGAAGGTTGTTAGCTTTCCTGAATGATTTTAACCTGTTATTGTTCTGTTTATTTTTAGTGATGAACTTCAAAGTTGGTAAACAGTTTCTTATTGCTGAGGTGTTTTATCTAATCATTATCTTAATCCAGACTAGCAAATGTTTATAAAGTTAGTCACTCCTACTCAGGATCAATTAATCACTAATCAGACATCAGGTTAAATAGTGAGATAAAGGTTCCTGCCCTTAAGAAAACTGTGCTGGTTATGCTCCTTGAGGATCTTAAATGAAATGTTATTGGTGCATCAAAACCATTTTATTTTTCCTATCATAACGGTTCCAAGAATCCAGTTCTAAGAAACAGTTTGACTACAAAAGCTTCTGTGGTGTGTATGTGTTGTGTCTGGGTTGTGGGTGTTTGTGTACTCTGGTCAGCAGGACCAGATTTTGACCTATGACCGTCTCTGCAGGTCTGGACCAGGATTAGAGGCCTAATCTCTTACCTGCCACTTCACGCACCAGTGCACATGTCTTTAAAGGCTGTGGCAGCCAGGACACACACAAACACATTCTAGCACACACACGTACACAGGGCATTTAAGGTGTAGGTATATGTTTGTCCACCCTGCTGAAGTCATTGATTATCTTTGTTGTATATCTTAACTCTCTCTGGGAAGACAAGGTAGTGCAGTGCAGGTGGGAAGGGTTTGAGTCACGCTGTAATATATGAGCACACAGACATACACACATCAATACATATATTACAAGCAAGCACAAAGGAGGGAGTTTTTAGTATCATGCAGGAATCCATTAACATAAAGTCACACAAACAAAACTAACAGGAGGCAGACAGGGCCATGGAGTCAAAGTACATTGAACAGATTCTATCCTGACAGTCCATGCTTGCTTCTCCTGTCAATAGTAGAGCTTTACCTAATGATGTAAAAACATGCTTTGGCTACATTAGAGGGGTAAAACTGTGGGACCTAATCTTTTAGAGCATTTTGAATCTTTGGACCCACTAAACAGGAGCAAAGTGCTTTGCAGCATTATAATTCATAAAACACTCGTGAATATATGCACTTAGACTCTGCCATGAAAATACATTCTCTGTATCATAACGCAATTTATCCACATTTAAATCCGACATTCTGCTTGCTGAGAGGAACGTTTACAAATAAATTAACTCTGGAATTGGTGTTGAAGCCACTGAAGATGCTTCACTCAACTACTTGAACTGGTTCTACAGGAAGCACCACTTGTAACTCTCTGTACCTAATTATTTGCATCTCTGTCTGATTCTGCAGAACTTAATCAGTATTGCAAAAGTTTATTATGTTACTCAGTGTCATAATTTAAGGTAGTTTAACACTGCAGCCCTGTTACAAAATTAACCAAATCAACCCTGGTTGTTGTTGCTCCAAACTCACTCACCAAATCTCTCCATCCATCCATCCATCCATCCATCCATCCATCCATCCATCCATCCATCCATCCATCCATCCATCCATCCA